>CAFUXE010000384.1:16261-29016 GCA_903364295.1 Serranus cabrilla | reverse complement strand
TACTGTTCTTGTTCTGTTTGTTTTTTGTGTTTCTGTAGCAGATGTAGAGCAGTAATTGGTGCAGGAGATGATGAACTATGTGTGTATCTTCGTGTGTGTGTGTGTGTGTGTGAGTGTGTTGCGCTGACTCAAAGCAGGACTGTTGGGAGAATCATTAGACTCGCAGCAAGGCCTCACATTGAGGCTAATTACCACCTTTTGCCCTGAAGACGCACACAAACACACACACATTCTCTCACACTCGCACATACCTTTAAAGGCAGACCCATAAAACCAGGCAGCAGTTTGTTGTATACTGAAGTGTGTTTGGGTGCCAGAAGGTGCAAACAGTCCAAACATCTCTGCAGAAAGCGTCCATGTTCCAGCTCGTCTCAGTAACTGGCACAGTGAGCGGACGCCTGCTGACCGCAGAGACAATGAACGCTTTCATTGGAGTCCAAGAGTGTATGTGTGTTTTGTCTCTCTTTGTGTCTTTGTAATGAGCGCCTGGGGAAAATCAATAGACTATTACAAATTTGCCACAATCTGATACTGTTGAATTTGCATTTCATGGCTATCAGTGGAAAAACTCCCTCCTCTCACTAACAGAGTTTTATCAGACGGAGCCGAACAAATAACCTGAAAATCTGATGATTCTTTAAGGTCGAATCAGGACTCGAATAACAAACAGTGGAAGTTACTGACGTGGGTCGAAGGACAACTAAACGTGCATCATAAATACTTCATCTGTGTGTTCTTACCATTCAAGCAGCTGAAATAAAGCTACAACCACCCCAGTGAACATAACACTTCATTACCAGAGAACCAAAATGTCTGTCGCATTGAGAATGGTTCCTCACGCTCAGCCTCCACTCGTATTAATCAACATGATTCCCTCTTGACTTTTCACTAAGCCCCTCCTTACAGCGGATACATTAGCCACTTTAACTAGACTCAGGAGGCCTGTCCAGCTTTCATGGTGTTGTGTATCTCATTCTACTGTTTAGATGATGAAGTTAATGCTGGAACTGACGTTATGGGGAGTCCCGACTAAAAGTTTTCTTAAAAATATTCTTGTTTGTCATTCATGTGAATCTGTAAGACCTGGGTGCACTGGGACCGGTGAGCTCAATGTTTATATTGTGAATTTATATTATTGCGTCAGTGACCCTATTGCCTTCACTAACTGCCGCCATCTAGTGGATGAAATAGTTAAATGCCAGTGAGCTCCCAAAATACATGCTGTCAATATAATCCTTCAAGTGTTAAATTTGATATTGCGTAAGTGACCCTATTGCCTTGGTGAAGGTCTGCGCTCTCTGAGTGCTGTTCTACTTTATTATTGTGACCAGTTGGATGTTGCATTGCTTCGATATGTTGCTGCTGCTGCATTGTGGGAAGGCATCGTCTCCTTTCTTTGCATAAAGGTTCGTCCAGTGTCCCCTTTGCTAAAAACAAAGACAGGAGGTGTTGAAGCACCTTTCCTTTGCATTTAGAGCATCTGAGCAGCTCTGATCATGGCTGCCACTTCCAGACTTCCAGTCAGTTCACTCAGTTAGAACCTTACTGAGCAAAAAGGACAACTTGAGTCCACCTATCAGGTTGATCCTGATACTTTTTCTGCTTCAGGGGATGTTAATGTCTTATTCATTTGACTGTCGTAAATTACCAACGAAGCAGCGATTCATTAAATCAGTCTCTCCCTGTGTCCCTTTCACAGGATGCTGTGTGTTTTTTGTCAAAGGTATACACTCTATGATCTTGTTCATGTAACAGCACAACTAACAAGCCGTTTTGGTTATGTAATAATAATAATAATGACATGATGTATGCTCATGCTCTGGGGCATTTTATGTCATTATGCACTCATTAGCACTTCCCTGAGTGCTGGTGGTTTTCTCTGTGAAACCCTTTCTGAATAGCAGTATTATCCTCCATTTGAAGCTCATGATAATGATAATCTGTTACCTTTTATGCCGTTTTTTATGCAGATGCTGATATAATCTTGTTATTATCCAGTCTGAAAGCCTTTGAACTCTTACTCTCTATAAAAGCTGTTTTAAATTATGCAAATGTCAGTGAGAGTCGTAATTCTCTTTGCCGACGCGGTTGTTGTGTGTTTGCAGAGAACACAAGAGTCTGTTAGAAAGACTGAAAAACGTGCGTAGCCTGAGGTGATGTGTTTAGATTGCTTGTTTTGTTGAACCAACTGTCCAAAACCCAAAGACTTCAGTGATATAAAACCAAGAAAAACAAGCAAATCCTCACATGTCAAATGTTTGGCATTTTTAGGTTAATAATTTATCAATTGTCTGAATGATTTTTGTTCAAAATACATAAAGACAAGCTTGCATGTAATTTAACTCCAATTCCCATTATCTGTGTGTTCACTCAGGTATTGAAGATCAATCTCATCGGACACAGAAAACGGATCCTCGCATCATTGGGGGACCGACTACACGAAGACACCCCACAAAAACCTCCGAGGGCCATCTCCCTACGGGTGAGTGAGTCTCCGTCTGCACGTTAGACGAAGCCCCGAGCAAAATCTAAACAGACGAGGATTCAAATCAGAATGAATTATTCAGGGGAGGAAAGCACTTGTCCCTCCCCAGATGGCAGCGTGTTTCTCTCGGGGAGCTCCAGCCTCCCCAGTGCGGCTGTTACCACCCTAATGATTACCCAACTCTCCGGCAGGCACAAAATGGCCGTCCCACTGCAGTTTCCTCCCTGCCGGCTTGTCCTGGATACTAATCACAGGGAACTGGCTTTCCCTCTCCCATTGGGGCTTCACTCTAATGTCCTTATAATAGTCTCTGGTCCCTGTTATGTTGAGCCAAGGGAGGCCTTTGGTTCTGAGACAATGCTGAATGTGTTGGCTGGCCGGTCGGTCCGGCTCCTTTCTGTACTCTTAAACTGCCTAAACTGTGCACTGGGTCTCAACATGTCTATCTGAGAACTGCTGATAGGTTTTTCGTCTCAAAATGTGGGGAAAAATGTAATGGGTTACAACAAAATGATGGTTCCATAGCGGTTAAGTCAATAAAATGTCATAAAATACCACAAGACTTAAAAAAAGCAACCAGTTTTCACCTTTGACAGGAGAGAACAAACTAAATGTTTGGCATATCTGCTGGGTTTCCATCAGCTGATCAGTTAAAGCTAAAGGAAGGCATTTTTGGGAGTGCAAACTATGAATTTAACATTTTAACATGCTGTAGTTGAAGTGGTCTGACAGAAAACCAGACTAGAACCAAGACTCCTCTTGGCTTTGTTTCCAAGCTTTCGAAATCCATCTTGTGTCTGGAGACTTGAGCCAATCACAGGTCATTTTAGAGAGAGGCCGTTCCTATTGGCTATTCTACAAATGCAGATACATGTGGACACCCCCATCACATGGTAAAAGTCTGATTCAATGACGGAAAAATTCTTGCTAGTCCAGCATTGGCAAAAACCGTCTACACTGCAAAGCAAACCTAAAAGATGAAAGATAGCAGCTTATACAAGTTCATGTTAAGCCAGTGAGGGCATGAATCACATGTTTGCAAAGAGAACAAGGACGTGCATCTAAATGTAACATCATCTGGATCACAATCATGACCGGGCTGATTGAAAAGAGACTCGTACAGGTTATTGTATGAACCGTGTGTTCATCTGGTGGGAGGGTTTTAGGATCTAAGGGGTAAAGCTGCAGGAGGAGGGCTGTATTTCAGTCTGGAAATGTCCGACTCGTCTTTAATCGACGAGTTGTTTCAGCCCTAATTTCAACCCATTCAAGAAAAGAGCTGCCGCTGACTGTAATTGAAGAAAAGCCAAATTATACAGCATATGGCTCAATACAGGACAAAATGGTTTGTTTAACTGGCGTTTTCTTCCAGAGTGTGAGCAGAGAACCGTGTTTACTCCGAGGCTCAGAACAAACAGCGGCTGTCAGCCGGGTGCATTAGGACAAATGGGGTGAATGAACAGATCTCAGCTCAGGATGGAACTGTTGTTACACTTCAGCTTCCAGAAAAAGTCTCCTCTATTGAGATTCTTGTCATATGTAATGAACTGAGAGTGAATGAGCTCTGGGGAGAAGAGGCTGACCTTCTCAGCTGTAAGACGATTACACCATTAAAACATATAAAAGTTGTAATTCTTTTGGGAATTTTAGTCTCCGCTCAGCTTGGAAAGCCTCTTAAATGAACATCCTTTTCCACTTTAAGGATGTAGCCACTTAAAGTGACATTCAGCAGGCGAGGCTCCAGTGTTGTGCTTAAGGACACTGTGATGGACCAGCTCAGACCTTTCAGCGAGAGGACAGCGTCTCTGTCCCTGCTTTTATAAAGCACTTTTAGATGCTTGTACTCTGCAACATGGCAGCACTGTAGCTGAAGAATAAAATGTGACAGTGCACAGTGAATGCAATTGCCCTACTTATTGTACTTGCAGCAGTGACACAGCACATTATGAAATGATGAATGAACCCTCTCTTGATTCCCCTTCCCTCCTCCAATCCCTCCCCCCTCCCATTCTGTCCCAGGAGCCCGGGAACCACACTCCCCCCCAGCTCAGCCCGTCAGTGGGCCAGGCAGCGTACACGGCGGGGGTCCCAGGCGGATCTCTGGACGTGCAGCACCTCATCATGCAGGCGGACGCCCGGCGCAGGCAGCGCAGCAATGACAACTACTTCGAGGACGTGCCGCGATCCAAGCTGGAGCGACAGATGGCCCAAGTCAGCATGGTGAGGAGGGGAGGACGGGATGGAGGGATGAATGGAGGCAGGGCCGGGGGGAGGGAGGGGGGCTCAAGGAGACTGTTATGAATGGTCGCATTCAGAGAGACAGAGGGCTGCCTGAAGGATGCATTCGGAAATATAATTTTAGAAATATACATATAAAAGATGATACATATTTTTAAATATTGTCAACAAACTATTAAAAATGATTAAAAACACATCAATGAACCTCACAGTTTCACCAGGTGTTCAGTAGTTACTATGAACATGGGCACTGTAGTTTATTTTGAATCAATACCACAAACACTCTATTGTTGTTAACACTCACTGGAGCACTTATTGTGTATAAAACAGCCAGTCTCAACCACTGGATGTAGACAGTTGTAACCCTGGTTACTTCCACTGTCTATTTTTCAAGCATCCTCACTGGATCCGTGGCTCTGCACACCAAGACAACTGACAAAGACTTTTAAAAAAAAGATGGAATATTTTCCCTTATCCCAGAGTGACAGCGGCTGCAGCCAGACTCACCTCAGTGCTGTGTGCTTTGATTAACATTTGCAAAAAACTTCAGTGCCCAGGAAATGACTGAGCTGCCCCGTGATAAGGAGAATCCAAAACTGAATAGTTTCCTCCTTGGCCAATGCTACACCTTTCTACCAACTTGTAAAAAAAGTCTAATAATTACAGATCACACATATATAATCCACAATAACTCCAGACTCGTTATTTAAAGCTGTTGTTTTGAGTCTTCTTCTTGCTTTAATCAAATGATAAATTTAAATACATAAATAAAAACCTGATTTCAAGTTGTTTCTTGTAATTTTACAAATTCAAAGCAATAATGAACTAATGAGCTTTCAGGCGCTATCACATTTCTCATCAGGATGGTGGAATATCATAAATGAAGTATCTCCATAATTAAATGCTGGTGTCTAATAGCTACAAGATGCGAGCCAAAAGTGTTTTATCTGCCTGTTTGCTTGTTGAAAAGACACCATTAATAATGTGCAGCAGGCCGACCATCTGACACCAGCAGCCGTCTCCGCAGTTTAGAGCTCATATAAATTTTACAATTAAGGAAACATGAAATTTATGCCTGAAACTTTGTGCTATAAAATGATAAAATATGCATGCCACAATCCAGTGGGCGGACTGCAATTTGAGTTATTTTGGCACACGTACAAATGCAATCAGGCATAATCTAGGGCTTTATGAAATAAATGTTTATCTCCAGTAGTCTGCCTCTAATATCAAACATGAAAAGATTTAATCGTCCTGCATAAAGAGGACACACTTTTCAGAATAAGCATCTCAACTTTCCAGCCAATTTTATTCTCATCCAAACGCAAAATTATAACTTTACGATTTCCAATCAGCAGCAGCACAATTACTCAGACACACACACACACACACACACTTCTACATGCACACATCTGAGGCAGCAGCTGTGTTTTGATTCAGTATGATTAGGGTCTTTTTGTGTCTCCGTGTGAATCACAGAGCATATCAATGCAGACTAACACACACTTATGGTTACTCCACTGAATCCCTCAAGTGTTGGCGCATCACAGTGAATCCCCCCTTCTAGAAACAACACTCAGAGGTGGCACGCATGAGTCAGCTCCGCCAGAATAGAAGGATAACTATTAGAGATATGAGGAAATATTTTTATCCTCTGTATCATTACCCTTTTTTTGTCGCCAAGTGTTTCTCCCTTTGGCACGTCACCTCCAGCTCTCTCTCTTTTCTTTTTTTAATAGAAATTAAACCCAAGAGAACAACACATTTATGGTCCTTAAAGGGATAGTTTGTGGCATGAAGCACTTGTCCACAGACAGTGTATTATCTCCTGTAGACGTTGGTCAGCATGCCCAGTTTGGAGAAAGCTAATGTCACAAAAACTGTATTTTAGCAACAACACTTCATGCATACCACTCGGGTTAAGTCCTTGCTGCAGCAAACCGTAGTTCAAATCCAACCCAAGGTACCTTTGCTGCATTTCTCCTCTCCCATTGTTTCTGTCACAACCCAAAAAGCATGAAAAATGCACCAAAAAAAGTTCTCTGCTTTACTTTGCCAGCAGACGGCTTCAAAGCTACCAGACAAAACAGTCATTTTACCTCACAGAACACAGGAGTTGCTGGTCTGCTGCTGCCTCAATTGGTTAGTTTGTGTTATTGTGTGACTCTGATGTTGGGTGATCTGATCCGAAAGTCACACTCTAACATTAACAAACTAAATGATTTACACAGCAGCAGACCAGCAACTCTGTGTTCTCCCGAGGTAAAATGACTGTTTTTGTCAAAGGAGTCTGGAGGCTTCGAAGAAGAGAGCTTTGAGGCTTCAGTTGCAGGTCAAGGAGAGCTGCAAATAAAAAAAATAAAAATATGGCGTTCACTTAGTTTTGGATAGTTAAAGTACATTTATCTGCTGCCCAGTCCACAGTAAAGTGCTTAGCTTCTCCAAACTGACCACCATTTACTGACTATGGTAAAGTCACTCATACAACTTCAACCACTTAAAAAAGCCTAGTATCCCTTTAAGGTAGCAGGTTGTAAACTTTCAGTGAGTGCAGGTTTCTGTCTGAGTCCGTCTGCTGGGTCACAGTGTGTGGGAAAGAACACGTGTAATGTGGTTAAGCTGCTGGAGTTTACTGTAGATTTGGCTTCTAAATCCCCGGGCTGTTTATCCAACATCTTTGCATCTGATTACAAGATCTCACCTCCACAGCGCCTCACCAGCGTTCTGACGGGGATTACAGTACACACACGAGCAATCAGATACGGACAGAGCGTAAACATACCGTGTCTGGCACAGGATGTGTCCATACCTCCGCACGCAGGAAAACCATCTGGTTTCATTTACCAAAGAATGAAAGGCCATAAAACAAGCTTGATTGTTATTAGCAGACATTTGAGAGGTATGCAGATAGGATTTTGGTATTTCCTCTGTGTAAAAGGTGAAAGCTCGCTGGGTGAAAAAGCTGCAGCAGAGTCTTAAACTGAGCTGAAGGATGGGAACACTTAGAAGCCGAGCATAATTCATCCAAGTTTAATTTCCTCTTGGATGTCCTCTGAAGCGTGACCCTTTGAAGGCTTGTTCATGTTCAGTCAGGAAAGCTGCTCCATTATGAACTTACACACATTTATGAGGCCAGCAAGTTATGTCAACATGGGATACACAGCACAAGCCTCCATGTCACGGCCCGCCGTGTAATCCTGCGTGATCCTTTTTCTGTCCTAACACGTTATTGCTTGTGGTTTCAGGCAGGCGAGTGGTGCGAGCCCATCACGTTGCGTCCGCCCAACGAGGCCACCTCGTCCACCCCGGTGCAGTACTGGCAGCATCACCCCGAGAAGCTCATCTTTCAGTCCTGTGACTACGAAGCCTACGTGAGTCAAACCCCTTCATTTCACTCTTCTGTGTGTTGGTGATTGATTGTTGAAAATGGTAACAGTGTCCAAAGTTATTTCATTTTATTCATGTAAAGTCTTGGAGATCTCATTAGAGGGTCCAGAAGTACATACAATGGATGCTTAAAAGCAATAACAACAGGTACAATCAATAAAATGAGCAATTAAACCTGAGAAACGTCTCAGCTAAATGGATGAAGCGTGTCTGTATGTACGGCACAGTAAGGACAGATCTGACTCAGCTCCAAAACTGAAAACTCAATGATGATTCCAGTTGTATTTTTTTCCCCCAAAAAACAAAAGAGACTGTTTTATATCAAAGACAAACTTGGGGCATTTTTGGTAAATGAACAAAGCAAACAGACTCATCAGAAAAGTTTCCATGATCCTCAGATGATTGATGGTTTCAGCTCTACTTGCATGTTATCAATCCACACCTACAGTGAGGTAATAATACTAAAGATCAACGACCCTCAACTTCACCTTTCAGTCAATACTGCACTCCGTTATTCTCAGCACTTTGGTAAATTTAGACCTCTGCCAGTTACATAAAGCATATTACATATTCAAGTTACCACGGATACAGCCCTGCAGCTCTGATTGGTTACATTCGCAGCACCCAGACTGGAATGATTACTGATTTGGAGCCGGGCAGAAAAGCAGTTTGAGATGCAGTGAGGGAATACATGTTCTGATTGGTTCAGAGGCTCTGTGCCCAAGACATGCCGACATGTCATTTCTCAATTTGTACATCCTTTATTCCTTTCCTTACTTCCTCTCCTCATGTCTTAGTCTGTCCCACCTGAGATGGTTAGAAACTGCACCCTACGAGGCGTTTCACAAACGCTATAGAGCAGGAAGTTTCATCTCAGATTTGATCATCTTAAATAAAAAATACAACTTATAAATAACAAAGGAACACTTTCCTTTGTAAAGTCCTGCTAACTGTGTTTAAAGTCTCTTTAGTCGCTTTCACAACCCAAGTTTAGTCCCGACAATCAAACTCTGGTGCAGTTAGATCCTTGTTACGGTTCAGCGCTCCAATCGTGCTCTGGTGAGGAACAACTTCCAAATATAATCCGATCCAATTACAGGAAATGAACCAAACCGCAGCTGATTGAGGACTGAAGTCTGATGTTTGCTTCATCTGGGCTGTTGTTTGGTAGGAACATGTGAGCAGGTCAGGGCCGTGTTGCTTTGTTTATTTCCATGTTTACATTTTCCACCGCCAGCTAATAAGAAATAATACTGCCGTCATAAACACCCCTCTGCTAATATTTTTTTTAATTTGGTCTGCTTACATTTCTGCACTGTGAAAGCAAACTAGCAAAAAATAAAAAAGGAGCCAAAAGTATTAGTTTGACTCTGATTCAGACTTGAGATGTGACGTTCCCTTATATATATATACGTCTCCAAAAGATTTCACCTGTGCATCCTCGAGCACAGCTCCTCCAGGAAGCTCCACTCTCCTCAAGATGCATCTTTAGGAATCGAGACGTGCTTCCAGATGGCACGCTCAGATCGTTTTCCGGGTGCAGACAGAAGAGAGAGGAGACGAGGAGGCACAAAATAATGGAATAAGAGGAGCCCAAGGAGTAGAGAGCGGGAGAAAGAGAGGGAAGAAATAGTTGGAAAAAGATTGAAAATTCAAGTTTGTACAAATAGGACGGGGAGATGAGAAATCAAATGTGATGCCGAAATCAAATATGAATGAAAGCAAGAAAAGATGAGATAGAGGCTGTGAATAAGAGATAAGTATCCCAAGAGCGTGTCTTCCCTCAGTCAAAATCTCCCCTTTTTCGTTTGCTCACCTCACAAGATTGATAGAAACAGCACGGACCATTAGGCGTCTGACAGATGTACGGCTACACAGACAGTGTGTTTTGGGCAGATGATGGGGAACTCACAACGGGTGGGCCACCAGGGGAAAATATGGAGGTGCTTTCATGGAGCCATTTATGACAACATCTCTAACGCTCGCTGTCCCAGGACAACGGACTCCAGAAAGCTCAGAAAGTGAGATAAATGAGCGGGAGCCACAACAGAGGGGGAGGCAGAGCGCTCAGTGTGAACACTGGCAAGCTGCAGGGAGATGGAGAGTGAATAAGAATAAATGAGATGGATAAGACAGTAATGAGAGCGGGAGAGGAAAGAGAAGAGTGTGTTGTGTTAGTGTTAATAGAGAAAGAGAGATGGTAAAAAGCCAAAAGGACAGAATAAAGGATGCATCAGCACAGTTCACATTTTCATCTCGGGCTCCAAATAAACAAAAGCCTCTCCTCCACTCGCAGCACCGCCTCAGATGGCATCCTAACTTTGTTATGTCAGCTTTACAACCAGAGCTCCACAATATTATCTCAAGTTATTACCGATCCATTTCCAGTAAGACCCTGCAGACATTCTAACGTCATTACCACTCGCTACATCATTAACGGCCGGTGTTATCTCTACTTTTACTCTCTGTGCTTTTCTATATTCATCTCAGAGCTTCTGCAGATACATCAAATACACCAAGTGTTGGAGAGTTCCTGCTGCTGCTGCTGCAGCAGCTCGGTTTATGACTAAAAGCTAATGACTTTGCCAGCAGTCTTGGTTGTAGTTTTTATTTAGTACCAATTCGATAACACACTAAACTGAGCTGGTAAACTAAGAACAGAAAAAAAACGAAGACGATGAACGAAAAAGTTTACCTGCTAAACATCAACCTCACAAACACCAGCAACTAAAGATATGATAGTATCAAAAGTACTGAAGCTGTAAAAAAGAAGCTTGGACATCATGGTTGTTATAGTGACAGCACACAGAGGCTCTATAATAACCTGCCAAATTTACAACAAGTTGGGCAAATTTTTGCCTTCAATCAATGTAAAAAAATGTGTTGAATTCTGAAACAGTGTTGCCTGAGATGCTCGACAGATACAACTGTGATGTGTCCCGCTGTACGATTGTGATCAAATCACTAAAATGCATTTAAAAAAAGAAGGTAATGTAATGGTCACTGTGACCACGTTAGCATGCTGATGATAGCATTTAGCGTGAGCACCACTGTGCCTTAAACAGCCCCACAGAGCTGCTTTCATGGCTGCAGCCTCTTACTCGTTATGTTACCGACATGTTTGAATTTAATTCTGAACTACTGAAAGACGTTGTGCGTTTGTGTGCACCAACAGTTTCCGCCACAGAGACATGGCAGACAGGACAGCAGCTGGTCCCGTGTGCAGCTCTAATGCATTTTCTAGGACAACTGCCAGCGACCCGCCATAGCAGCGATTTAAGATTGTTAGCTTGAGTCGAGACAAATTATTAACATGCCCAGATGACCTCAGTCCCCAACTGAAAATATGAGTCACAGTCTGTGCTGAATAAAAAGTAAGTCAGCACACAAAGTAATTTGTCCAAAAGGTTGTTTTGCTACCAAAATGAATTTATTGTTAATCAAATGTAAGATAAATCCTGTGAGGTAGATATTAAATACTTTGCTGCTTGATTTTTGAGTCATTAACTGCAGAGTGAAACAGATGAAGCTGTAAATATCTCTCCTCTAATCCACTAAAAGCCTTGTTAGGGTCCCACTTTCAGGAATAAGGTCTGTTCCATAAGCGGGAAGGGCACTGCGAGGTGCTGGATGTCACACCCATTAAGTGCTCTAATGTCGACATAAACATTGTCCCTGTAAAACACTGTCACCATTAGGAGCTTCTTTATTAAATCAGATACTACGTGTGCAGAATGTCTGGACACAAAGACGCGTCCAGACAGAAGGAGCAGCCAGACTCCAGAGTTAATGTCCCTCCAGGAGCCTCTCAAGGTGGATCCGGGAATCACTGCTGTGTCTGGATCTAATCCAATCCTGTGTTAATACAGCTCAATGTAAACATGGCATCCATTCATTTCTTCAAGTTCCTTTGTCATAAAGAGGTACTATAGGTCCATGAAATTAAAAAACATTTTTTTGTACATTTATTTCATCAAAACAATCAAAAATAAAAGCACAAATACAATTAAAATCATTCAGCTACATTTAAAAACAGTTTAACAGTTTATCCTTGTTTGTCTTGGAGGAAGAAACATTTCTGAGTGGTGCTGGTTGACGCAGCGATTTCCTCCTCAGTATGAAGAAATCTCACATTCAGCCGCAGCATTGCCTGCTGGTAATTTTCTGACCATTTCACGCTAATCAAGGGATGAGGTTTACCGGTAAACTGCTGTTTCTTTAAAAGATAACACTTAAAAATAATGATTTCTTACCATTAATAAACAGTCAAATTCGATCAGTGTTTGGGTAAAATTATCACTTGCATGTCCAATTATATTCTATATTAACAGAAAAAAAACTGGGATAATGGACTGTCGGACAATTGGGATTTCGGTCCAGTTGGACATTTTTCTGAATAACACCTGGTTGCACAAGCGACATAAAACACAATGCAAAAGTCACCACTGTCTGCACATTTCATTCTGACTACCTTACAACAAAAAGTAGACCGTGTTTTTTTTCCTAGGATGGCGAAGACATGACCCTGCAAATCTGCCCATCCGTCCATGACTTCCCCATCCTAGGAAAAAAATATCAAAAATATCATCTATTTTTGTTCTGCTTCACACAGTAACATGTTCTGATACAAGTCAATTCATTCAGA
>CAFUXE010000384.1:0-10136 GCA_903364295.1 Serranus cabrilla | reverse complement strand
CGCCTCACTCTGTGTGTGTGTGTGTGTGTGTAAGAAGATAAAGAATCCTCATGTGGAAGACTCCTACATACTGCAGGGCTGCATGGAGAATGAATGTATAGACATTTCAGTCCATCAGAGCCTCATCAGAAAAGCCTCTGATGGAGCGAGTCACAGAATCTACCAACCAACAAGCTTTTATTAAAGTCTGCGTCAGTTCATTGGCAGCAGATTCCTGTAAAGCTGCAGCACATAAATCACTGTTCAATTTGGTAGCTTTGATCAAATTCAGTTTGAAGGGATTTCATTATTTTTTAGCACTAATAGTCGTGTGATGGTGAAACCATTCACAGTGATACGTTTTACTGTGATAATCGTAGCATGACATTTGATACCGGGACATTAAACAGCATTATAGTCAGAATCTGGAAGATCTCCACTTTGTTCTCTTTGATGGCTCCTACGGCAACAAGCAGTAACTGCAGGTGTGTTTTTGTCTGTAGTCAAACTTCAGGTTTTTCCCTCCCAGTTTCTTTAGTGGGCCACAGGCTGAATCACTGTTGTGTGACCTCATTCGGAAATGCATAGTGATTTATTACTTCACCCCACAGAGGGGGAGTGAAGTATTGTTTGGGCAGCGGTGTCTGTCTGTCTGTGTTTCCGCTGCATATACATCCTTCGGCCAACAGAGGGCGCGGTGGGGTGAAGTCTGCCATCTCTGATTGCCTTGTCTATTCATGTAGTGAATTCTTACATTGAGAAATAAAAGATATTTTTGTAGAAACCCTGATTTCTTCAAATTTAGGAAAAACCACCACAGTCCTCAAATGTTAAATGTGTTTAAACACAAACTGCCATACAGGAAGTCTGTTAAAAAATGACCGAAATTGGCTTAAAGATTGATGCAAGATTTGAGGTGTTAAGCATATTTTGTATATTTTTAGACACATATCAAAGTAAAGTTCACATTAAATGTTTCTCACCAAACCACATCTAGTGATACATTTCCTTCCTTACATCTTTGGTATTTTAAATCCAGCATTGTTTACATCCATGTTCTGCAGTCTACATTTCAGTGCTTGGTGGACCCACTCATGCAAACATTGCTCTGTCATATTATCAGTGGTCAGAAATGGCACAGGCTCCCTTTAACAGTTGTTTGATACCCGCCCTGGCTTTGTGATATTAGATACTTGTGTCCCACATTCTGTCATGAATGTTGTGTGTGTAGTTGTGCAAACGTGTGTGTGGTCCTTCTTTATGCCTCCTCAAACCACAGCGTCACAAAGTCTATCTGTCAACCTCGCATTAACCCCGTCAGAGCTTTAAAATAGTCACGCTAACACACTTCCCTTCTTCACCGACACGCACCGACTGGCACAGCAGCACATGTGTGTCTAAAGGGCCCGGATAGAGTTACGGCGGCTGCTATATCAGTGTGCTTATAGACCAAATTTAAGTCCATTTACATACTGTGAGTCATGGAAGAACGAGATGCTGATGGTGATGGAGGAGAGACGTGGCTTTGGAGGAATGGTCGCACTTTCTAAAGTTAGAGCGAGATGTGAGACGGTGAGGAGAGACAGGAGGAGAAATTCATAAAGAGCACATGCAGTATTGGTGTGTTCACTCTCCTCCTGCGTGTGTTTTTGCAAACCTGCGTGCGGTCCTGTGCCTATACAGAGATGATAGACGATGGCATGTGTATGCACAATCTGCTGACTCTGCAACTGTTACATTAACCATTAATTGCCTTTTCCCTCTCTGTGTTCATATGCGTGTGTGTGTGGTGTAGTTAATGGCTTGTGATGTGCAGCAGGGCAAAGATACTGCAGGATTCACTTAATATTCCTGCCACCTGCCAGCCATAATCTCCATCCTGCAGCACCTCAAGCCCCTGTGCTTCAAAATACTGTTGCTTTGTTTCTCTGCCCACAAGTATCTGTTTCTCCACACCCTCCCATTTCATCTTTATGTTGTGTGTGTGTTATGTGAGCATATCTGCTTGTAAATCTCCCTCAACATCCACTTAGCTTGCCCTTATGAGTGTGACCGTGTCTGATATAAGTATTGTCTTTGATCAGCGTTGGCATGTTACTGTAATCGGAGTGTAGCTTCAAAACGGGATTGAAACACATGACCCGAACCCTGTGTGACTGAGTGAAAAAGCCTTCTAGTGAAGTGAGAACAGCTTGTTTCCAAGCAGCTGGTTTATCTTCTTGATGTTCTTGGAGCCTTGAATTTACACGTTCCTTAAAAAAGTGAAGTCACAAGCTATCTCACCTCATTGGCAGATTTTTTCATCACTTTGGGGGAAAACAATTGAAATTGTGAAGATGCTTCTGCAGAGTGATGTTTTGTGCATCCGTCTTGCTGGGAGTGCAGGAGTTGCTATTTAAATGTGGTGTAACATGGCCTACTCTTGCTTTGGTTTTGCTGTATTGCAGTAACGCGGGGGCGATGACTTTGCTGCCATGTTGTTGCCATGGTTTTGCTTTGGTTTCGGCATGTTGTTGCCTTTCCCTGTTGCCATGCAGCTGCTGTGTCATCGCTGTGGTTTTTTGCCTTGCTGCTTTGTTGTTTTTCGGTGTTGGTGTTGCCGAGCAGGCCGACTTTGACCTGTGTATGACCTCTGCCCCTGTAGGTCATCATGTCCCCCGTCAGCCGCTGGTCACTGGGCCACATTTACACCCCTCACCGGCCTCCTCTCCACCCTCCTCTTCCTCCCCCTCGACTCTTCCATCTTCCTCACAAAGCTCAGTCACAGGTCCTCCACGCTTTTCCTTCTCTTATCCTTTATTTCCACACGATTTTCTTTTAGTCAAGGAGAAAGCGTCGTCTGTAAGTGCTTCCATTTTATTCTGTCGCTTTTATTCAACTCATGCTGCATCCTTGTGTGGTGTGTTTGCAGTGACTGTTTGTGTCTTATGCAGTGGTGGATGAAGCATTCAGATCCCTTACTGAAGTAGAATTATTAATACCACACTGTGAAATTACTCCACTACAAGTAAAAGTCTTTTTATTCAAAACTTAGGTCAGTAAAAGTACTAAAGTATCAGCATCAAAAAGAACTTGTTATGCAGAACGGACCCACTAATACAGAGCAGACAGTTTTTATGTCCTGCTGCACCGATTCCCCCTGAATGGGATTCTCTGCCTTCCTAAAGAAGCATCTTGGAAGCAACAGCCACTACTTTATATATTAGAGTTGTTTATTAAACACTCAGTCCATTAAAAACATCCATTCAATGCTTGAAATGAGCTTCTTGCTTCTGGGCCGGGCTGTTCCTCGCTCATCCACATCTTCAGCTTGCATACAAGATGGTGGAATTCTTTTAGAGTCATGAAAAGAAGACTGAGCGAACACAGTGTGCCAAGAAATGGTTCAAATGTGCGAAGTGCAATAGACTTGCTATGCAATACTGAATGTTTTGGCTCAGTTAACTGAGGTTGCTAAAGGTTTGCAGAGCCAAATCACAAACTGTGATGCTCTCATGTTCTCAAGTTTTGTGCAGAAAACCAGCAAATGGGGTTGATATAAAACACATTCTAGTTCATTCAGTGGCTTCATGTGTGGTTGATGAATTTGAGGCTAATCCCGGCGATGCTCTGAACGAGTTCTTCACTGAGCATGATGGTGCTGTGCTGCTCTGAGATCGAAAGTCTGTTTGTTCCGTAATCCTGTAACTCCCTAACAAGATTATAGTGTCTTTCTGTGGTTGTCCGAGTGTCTGTGTGTGTGTGTGTGTGTGTTTGTCTGTGTGTGTGTGTGAGAGCGAGGGAGAGGGGAAGAGAGGATAGAGAACTGGATTAATATTATAGTTAGTTTCCGTACTGTTGCTGTAGCCGTGTGTTGAGACAAGATAAGAGAAACATGGCTCTGTTAGGGTGCTGCAGAACTCTGAGATTAACCCTGTTTGCTCCAGAAGTAGATCTCACTGCTAATTTATGACATATAAACATTATATATGGACACAGTTTATATATTTGTTCTAGGGCTGCACAATTCATTCATATTTTGTCTAAATAAAATTCAAAATACTACTATACATGAAGTATTATAGTGCTGCAGAGAAATGGTACAGATCATCAGAATAAAGCACAACATAACCATTCGCATATACGTTTGAATAAAATGAGAATAATGATGCAAAAAAGAATAATTCCCAATTTCATGAATCATATCGCAAATAGTTATTTTTTCCGTATCCTGCAGCCCGAATTTGTTCATATACATAATTAGAACTGGACAGACTGTGCAAGGACAAATTTAGTCTTCTTCTGTCTGAACTGCAGCTCTCAGAGTGGAGTCTCCCCTCCCCCCAATCACCTGAAAATAAACCAATAGATTGGAAGAAAAACACCCTCAGCAACAAAACCCAGCCGCTTGATTGGTTGCTGTGGGGTTATTTTTGAAAGCAATGTAGATTGTTTGGTTTGTTTCTCAGCACTGAAGCCACTAAAGCTTCACAGTGACAGCGACACAGAGTCCCCGGCTCTTTGATAATCGAAGGATGTGCACTGCTTCCAACTCCAGGACCGGAAGAACCTCGCATTTAGAAATGTAGAATTAAAAGACATTTCTTCACCTTTTTAAATGTCAGGCTGGGACTATCTGTCCGTGACCTCCGTTCTGCTTCCCCCATTTTTAATCTGTAACTCTGCTCCCTCTCAGTTAATTTCATTACATTACTTCGTAAGCAGCACCTCCTCCATCTCATTCCTTCTCCCGTCTCACTCTGTATTCACTGACTTTGGTAGCTGTAAAGTGTCAGACAACTGTCCTTACAGTGTGCACATTCAGATTTAAATAAGTACAACATCAATCCAGTTAAGTGTAGCAGTTCTGAAATTGAGAATATGCAGGTCGTTCTAAATAGTTTGGCTCTTTTTCCGACCTCTCTCCTCTTCTCTTCCATCTTTGTCTACATCAGATGGAGCAGCCGTCCATGGACCAGAAGGGCCACGCCAACGTGCCGTGGATTGTGGAGCCGGGTCAGGAGGCCAAGAGAGGAGTCAACACCAAGTACGAGACCACTATTTTCTAACATACACCCGCCTTGTCCACTCCTGTGTGTGTGTGCCTTTCAGAGGTTGCCCTGTACTGGGGCCCCGCCCCGGAGTTGGGCACGAGCGACGCACGCCGCCGCGTCACCTCACCGGCTGAAAAATAAAAAACAAAACATCCCGCCCCGCCCCCGTTAGCCGAGCCTGTCCACTGCATGATGACGTTTGGCGCTGCGCTGTCTCTCTCTTCTTTCTCCTTGTCTCTTCTACTCTCTTTTGTTTCTGCTCTCCCCTCTGTGGCCCGGGCCCCAACCTCCTGCCTGCAGGGCTGGCGCATGACCTTTGAACCCAGGGCTGTGGTGCACTTCTCTGTCTCCACCTGTAGGGGGGACGGTCAGCTCCGTTTTTCCACTTCCTGTTTGTCGGTCAGTCAGCAGCCAACCAGTTGGTTGTTCTGCTTCCAGCTTCTTGTTCTTTATTTTTTCTTCCTGTTGATGGGTGCAACCGTTTGGCTTCGTCTCTCTCCTCCTTTTTTCTCCTCTGACTGCCTCCATCCCTCGCTTTTCTTTACATTTCAGCCCCTTTGTCCAACCGCCCCTGACAACTTGAATGAGATCTGTTACCAGAATACTGCTAAGAGCTGTGACAGTGTTTTAGCTGTCTGTTGAGCCCGGTGTGGGAGCTGACAATGAGGAGGGCCGTTGTCGAAACACGACAACTGGAGGAAAGTTCAGACTTTTTAGACATTTTTTAATCAAAGAGGAGAGCTGAATTACAGGAGAGTTGATGTAGCACAGTCTAACTTTGACTCAAACTGGTTCATCCAGCAGGCTACTAGAATGTATTTCAACTTTTTGATTCTTTATATCAGATTATTTTTTTGAAATTACTAACAAACTTGTGAGTTTCTTTGGCAAACAACTTTAAACTTGTCCTGTGACACAGTCAAGTAGTTGACTTTTTTTTTTTGCTTTTATAGCATCTTTTTCAGCACATATGTGTGTGTATATGGTTAGAATTGTTTTAACCAAAAGGATTTTGCCCTGGCCATGAACCTTTATTTTACTTGGGGGGGAAAAAATCTTGTATGTAAAAGGTTTAGCATGTGGCTTGTGACACGCATGGTGGCCATTTTGGATTTGCTGAGCAGGGGGGCCGGTGGAGAGGCGGGGTGTGAGGGCTCTCTCGATAAGTGATGTCATCTCATTTGCAGGGCAATGCCGGACGCTCATGTCTATTACTGTGGAATGCAAAGAATGTAGCCAGCCCTAAACACGGACCTTGTCAAACATACAATGCAAAATGGACTACAAAGGACTACAAACATGGACGCTACTCCACAGTGTTTAAGGTTGACTACAAAATATTAACACCATTCATCCACATGATGCTTGACACAGTAAACATATGACAAACAGACATTTATACACACTCGCAGGACTGCATCTTGACAGACATCGGTCTGCTCTGAATGTACACTTATTTGAAAGCAGCCTCAACTTTCTGCAACTGCAACAGGATCTGTTTTATGCGCCCAACTGGGCGGCGCAACCTGTGAACTTTTGGGGCAATCACCGCGTCTCCATACAGACTGTGAGTACGGTTACAGGGCATCTGTTGGTGACGGACAATGGACTTGCTAAGGCACCACTGGGCATGTGTCAGTGTTGGAATGGGCATGGGTTTGAGGACGTCTGGCTGGCTTTTTCGGTCTTTTATTTTCTTTAAAGTCAGAAAATAATACAGAGATATATGCACAAGCGTGTAAATGTGATTGGACTAGCTGCAACACGCTGGGGATGCAACAGGTGTGTCCTGATGAGACGTGTGTCTTATAACGGATGATGAACCTATGTGAACAAAACAGCATCTGGCGTTAAAAAAAAAAAGTATTCTATTCGTATTGCCCGACATTTTAATGTTTAATATGAGAGTATTATATTACCATGATGATTATGATTATTCTTGTGCAATTCTTGTCTACTGTTGTCTTAATGTTACATTATTTTTCTATGATATGTTGAGATGAAAACCTTGGGCTTGAGAATGATGGCCATCCTTTAAAAAAATCTGAAACTATATGATCATATTGTACACAGAGAGTGAATGTTGCAGGTGGCTAGCTAACTCTTGTCAGGTCAACCCTCCGTCATTTCTCATGGGGCTCTACTCTTATCTAGCAGATGTACTATTTTAAACGCAGTATTACTGTATTATTTGGATGAGACATTATCCAATTATAAAATGTACATAGATATTTTGCCAACTCATTGTTCATACATGTAATGTAAAAGAGTAAAGAGTAAAGGATTTGCAGTACATGGCACTGGAAACAAGGTACCAAAATAAAGGTTGGACATTAAAAGAAGTGGTAGATTGTAGAGATTGTATTTTGAGTGAAAACTGAAATGCATTATTTGGTGACATCACTGCTGACCAACTTATGTACATAGGCTTGGGCTTCCAGCACACTGATTTTTGTAATTTTGGCCATTATTTATATCCTTGTAAAGCACATGGAATAAAATATGACTTGTAAAGCCATTATTGGATGAAGTTGTTGCAAGTTATTTCCTTTTCTCAACTAATGCAAAAAAGGTCTTTCACACTTCAGCTTGACAAGCATATTTTAGGGAATATGAGCAAGTTTTAGGGCTGGTTTTTGGAACCATTAAGGTATCAATTAAAATAACCCAGTCCCAATTAGTACTGAATCTTGAAATCACTTGATATCTGCATTCAATCCTTTTGTATCCAGAAGATTATATGTATGGTTTTGTTTCCAGCCAATCACCACAAGATTTCTACATTTCCAACATTTGATTGGCCCAATACACAGCAGCTACAACCCATACAGTCTGGCTTGTGCCTATTCACATGATGGGTGCCACATGAAGCACTATATTGGTATCATTATCACTTTAATGGTATTTTACATGTTACAATACCAATTATCAGAATGTTTGAAAAGTAATAACAGCTTATTACTACTCATAGTTTTGGCCATCATGTTATTGGTAATAATATAACTGTACTCTCCAAAGCAATTCCGTTAATTTGGGACACAACAGCTCCAGTACAAACTGGGCAAAAAATCACAATCAGACAGGTTGTAAACATCAAAACTTTAGCTGCATTATCTAAAACAGCATCTGAATTATACTAATCCTTTATTGAACATTACATCTGAGTACAACTACAGTAAGCCAATATTGGACCAGATAGTTTGGATATTTGCAAAAAAAACAAACTGCAAACTGGGCAAAAAGGCATGAAGATTGGTTGGATTCTTGTGGAGCCGAAGTGTGTTCGGATAGGGGCAGCCTGACACCTGCATGCATGAAGGTAAGGTTGATATATTTTTAATTGAGCTAACCCTAGTGATCCCAATTTGGTGTTTACATTATTACCACTGAGTCTAAGTCCGCACCAACTAACGTAATATTAATATGTAACCCCTGATGGCTCCATTTTCTTTATGCAAAGACAGTATAAGCAAGGCTTAA
Source organism: Serranus cabrilla (assembly GCA_903364295.1). NCBI lineage: Eukaryota > Metazoa > Chordata > Actinopteri > Perciformes > Serranidae > Serranus > Serranus cabrilla. The sequence continues at coordinate 1,644 of CAFUXE010000384.1, read as the reverse complement.
ACTGTCATAACAACAACATAATTCAACAATTTGAAACATGAAACTAATTAATGAGACCATGGTGTGGACAAGCTAATGTTACTTATGATGAAGTTAAATGGTGACAAACAGTTAGGTTAAAACTTCTAGTGTTCCCTGTCAACCTGGTGAAACATGTCTGATAGTTGTCCTGTCTGACTTCTTTTTTAGTGATGTTGCTGCATTCCCACATCCAGACAAGTAACCTGGTGAGTACAATCAAATTATTCCTATAATGGCCAAAAGTTATTGTAAACAGGATTTGTCTTTCTATGTGTTCTACGTGATTTGAACTAATCTTAGAAACAATAGTATGTGTAAAGCAGCAGGGAGTGTCACGTACCTTCAGGTGGATCGAGTAGCAGGATGAGACCGCAGCGACTTCAAGGCTCGCCCTCCTTCGCTCCTTCAGGTTTGAAGATCACCTTCACAATGTGACAGAATTCCATTAAAGTTGAACCAAACATAAAAAATTATTACATTTAGAAACTAAGCTGCTTTGCATATCTACTCCTTTGACGTAGGATTTCTTAAATCTGTTGGACATTGATCTGAATTTCCCCTCTCACTCCCTGTCCACTAAAGTTGTTTTACCATGTTGGGAGTACCCTCATATTGAACCTTAAATTCATGAGGATGAGTCATTAGTGATGCACAAAGTGAAAAACCACTGGAGAAAAGATGATGAGACGTATAAGCAGCTGAGTACTGGAGCCACTTCCATTCTGTTTAGGGAAAGAAGTTCAAGCTAACCTTTACTCTTCTCTGCCCTCATTGTCTGTCCATGATGTACACATTTTAACCATCTACTGTAATTAATTGATTTTGATCCAAATGTTGCTGTTTGCCTTCTGGGCACTGCGGCTGAGTCTCTCTTATACTTCAGCCACAGCTGCAACTACATTTGATATTCAAGAAGCTTCTCCCCGTCATCTGGAACTTGTAGCTGTTTTGTCCAAAATCAATAAAAGAGATTACGACTACCAAAGAACTTCTTAGAACCAACAGTGACATTCAGAGAAACACAGAAACTGAAAGTCCAGTTTGTGATGTACTTCTGCTACACATCCCATCTAAGACAGCTCAGGAGAAAGTCCACTCCGGCAGAAAGGTCTGCATCGGGTCAACAAATCAATCAACTACCTGCACTAGATGCTTCAAAATTACCAATTCACAGTTCCTTTTCTATTGCTTTACCTACATTTTTCATTTTTTAAAATGGGGAGCAGATCGATTGTGACACAGGAGGCCAGGTCACAGCTGTTTTGCCCAGAACATCAGTTACATTTTATCGCAGGATAGCTTTATTAGAGTCTGTTGATGCGTGTCAGGGTGAAACTTTTTAAAAAAGGACAGAAAAACACCATATTATGACGTGTTTTTTTCAAAGTGGTCAAACTTTAAAATTCCATAAAATGCCCAAAAATGCTTAAAATGTCCCAATTTCAGTGTGTTGATACATATTAGAGCCTAATCTATCCAGAAATGACATTCTGACTACCTTACAACAAAAAGTAGACCGTGTTTTTTTCCTAGGATGGGGAAGACATGACCCTGGAAAATCTGCCCATCCGCCCATGACTTCCCCATCCTAGGAAAAAAATATGGTCAAACTTGAAAATTCCT
>CAFUXE010000383.1:372013-383920 GCA_903364295.1 Serranus cabrilla | reverse complement strand
TATTTTTAATAAAGTTGAAAATTTGCGGGGAAAAAAAACGACATGCTATTTTACGACTTTTTGAAAATTTGGCCATTACGCAACATGGTGTTTTTCTGTCAATTCTGGGTATATTATGCCCTTATATGTGTCAATACACTGAAATTTGGACATTTTGAGCATTTTTAGGCATTTTAAAATTTCAAACATTTTGACCAAAATCGACATGCTAGTATGACTTTTCAAATTTTGGACATCTCCTAATAGGGTGTTTTTCTGTCATTTCTGGACTATCTATTCCACTACACGTATCAACAGAGTGTAATAAGACTATTTTGAGTATTTCAGGCTATTTGAAAAATTTAAGACTTTTTCACCAAAAGAAACTACATGCTATTGTATGTCTTTTCTTTTTTCTTTTTTTGACAGAATTCGGACATGTTCTAATATCATTTTTTTCTGTAATTTCTGGCCATATTATGCTCTAATATGAATCAACAGACTCTAATTGTGCCATTTTAAGGATTTTTTAGGCATTTTTAAATTTAAAATATTTTGACCAAAAACGACATGCTATATGACTTTTCTTTTTTTGACAGATTTTGGTCATCTCCTAATATCAAGCTTTTCTTTCATTTCTGGCCATATTATGCTCTAATTTGAATCAGCAGATTCTAATTTGGCCATTTGAAGAATTTTTAGGCATTTTAAAACTTCAAACATATTGACCAAAATTGACTTTTTTCAGTTTTTTGGAAACTCATAAAATGCTGTTTTCTGTCTCTTTTTCAAAGATTATACCATAACATGTGTATGACAACACAGAAGGGGGCCAGGGTTGGTTCAAACCAACAATAGTGATTCCTAAAAAAAAATTGTGGAGATGCTGCAATAATCACTTTTGTCTGTTTCTTCTCTCAGGAAATGTCCAGCATGATCCCGATAATCCTGACAGGGCTCTGCTTCCTGATCCTCAGGCCAACTTGTTGCAGTAGCAGCAGGATCCTTGTAGTGCCTGTTGATGGCAGCCACTGGGTAAACATGGAGTTAATCCTCCAAGAGCTACACTCCAGAGGCCACAACATTACTGTTTTGCGCTCTCACAAAAGTTGGTACATCCCTAGTAGCTCTTCCATGTATACCTTCATTAATGTGACCATGCTGGAGGATGAGACCGACATGAACTACTACAATAAATTGCTTCTAAATGTTATGGAATGCCGTAGATGGCCAACTTTTATACGCAGCTTCTGCCAACAGTATTTGATCACATCCATGTTGGGAAAGGGCCATAAGATCCTTGCCAGAGCAGCTGCAACAATGTTAGATGACCCTATTTTTATTAACAACCTTCAAGATGCCAATTTTGACTTAATGTTGACGGACCCTGGTCTTACTATAGGGGTTCTTCTGGGTAGTTACCTCAAGCTGCCAATGGTTTTCAATGTACGTTGGATTAATGTTGGGGAGAGTCATTTCACCATAGCGCCCTCCCCTGTCTCCTATGTCCCTGTGTCAGGGACTGAACTTCACAATCAGATGGATTTTATGGATAGAACCAAGAATATGTTACATTATCTGTACAGTTTTTTTGAACAGCACTTTTTTATCAACCCTGCCTACTCAGATCTGCTGAAGCGGCGTTTCCCTCCTGGAACTGATTTGCTGTCTTTGGAATTTGCAGCTGATATCTGGTTGATGAGGACAGATTTTGTCTTTGAGTTCCCTCGGCCTACCATGCCAAACGTGGTCTACATAGGGGGGTTCCAATGTAAAAAACCCAAACCCCTCCCTGCCAATTTGGAGGCCTTCATGCAGAGCTCTGGGGAGCATGGGGTGGTGGTCATGTCTTTGGGGACGCTGGTGTCAGCGCTGCCTCGTGAGACCACAGAGGCCATCGCTGCTGCTTTTGCTCAGCTACCCCAGAAGGTGGTGTGGAGGTTTGTGGGAGAAAAGCCTTCCTCTCTGGGGAACAATACCCTGCTAGTGGACTGGCTGCCTCAGAGAGACCTTCTGGGTCACACCAAAACCTGTGCCTTTGTAGCCCACGGAGGCACCAATGGCATGTATGAGGCCATTTACTATGGTGTTCCAGTTCTTGGCTTACCCCTCATTTTTGATCAGTTTGACAATGTACTCAGGCTGAAGGTACGTGGAGCAGCTAGGGTGGTGGAGGCCAATTCACTCACCATGGAAAACTTCCTGGAGGCTCTAAAGGACATTCTGGAGACTCCTTCATACCGTGACAACATACAGCGTCTCTCACAGCTACACCGTGACCAGCTAGTGTCTCCTATGGAAACTGCAGTCTTTTGGATTGAGTATGTCATCAGGAACAAAGGAGCTGCCCATCTACATTCAGCAGCTTTTAGTCTACCTTGGTACTCTTACTTCTGCCTGGATGTGGCTGTTTTCATTATGGCTTTCATGGGAGTCTTTGTCTGGGCTTCAGTCTCAATCTGTTGGATCCTTTGCTGCCGAAGGTCCCGGAGAAAGATGAAAGCAGAGTAACTGATTCGAACACAACTCATGCTTCATGTCTGCCACTGTTTGCTAGCAGAATATCACTCAACATCCTGTTTCTGAAGATTCTGAGGCATCCAGGTTATGGATATCCAGGGAAACTTAACTTGGTTGTAGATCCTTTTTAGAGACAAAATGTAAAGCCTTTCTCTATACTTTACACTCTATAGTTGCTCTATTTTCATTGCAAAAGCCTACTTTACTGAGAATAAACATATCATAAGTGGTACCTCATCAATTAGGAATTATCACCCAGTGATGAGTGCTTGTACTCTGATATACAGAATCACAGCTGCAATAATATACAACAATAAGACCTTGAGCGTATTATTGATTTTATACAACAGCTGTACAAAGGCCCAGTCAACTAACTGTTGTATTGGTTGAAATAAAACAATGCATTTCTACCACATGACAGTAACAACAAACTTGTTTTATCATATCATTTAAAGTGGTTTAGCAAACATCTCACATAAATTGCAACAGCCTCAATCTGACAGCCTAATTAAAATTAGTTTATCATTAGTTTCACCCACTTCCTGTGTGACACAATATATTTGCATAAAGTGGAATCTACTGAGAGCTCACAAGGTGAAGATAAATTCTATATTTTCCCTAACATAGAAAAAGATATAGAAACCTTCTGTTTTACTTGAATCTAGTTTCTTCAGGGCTATTACTTTTAAAAACGAATGTATATAAGTTATGCAATCATATCTGCCTGTTATTTCAGACACTGAACTCAAACTAAGAACTAAGAACTGAACTCTAACCAAGATAACATCAATATTATATGTACATAATAGTGACTTGCAGTCATGTTGTCATCATTCTGTGTATGTAAAGTCTGTATGACAGGAAATGTCAGACACTATAAATGTACAGTAAACAGACATAAAACACATGGAGTCTTATCATGACATCAATTCTGTGAAAACCACAAACAAATGTGAGATTGTGGTGTACACAATTGTTTTTGGAGCTGCTAAATTTGGACCTGACCCTTAGACCAGGTCAAAGTGAGGACTCAAGCACTGAGGAGAAAATGTAATTTGCCCATTAGACTGTAGCAGAGCTTAAGTTGTTGCACCATACCAGGTTTTTACAAGAATGTTGGGACTTTGTATTACACTCATTTTGGAAAAAGTAAACATTTTTGTTCAATGACTGGCAATGTATTGTGATGATTCAGAGGAAAGAAAAGAGCAAGAGCTGACAAAGTGACATGAAAAATGCGTTGCATATTAACATAAACAGTATGCTCAGAGCCAGGGCTGCAAAATTATTTTAAAATTAAAAAAAAGAAGCTAGAAATAGCTATATGGAGTCATGCAATTAGCAATGGTCATTCCCTGATACCATACCAATATCTGTCTAAATAATCACAATAAGATTTTGTTTTTATTGTGCAGCCCTACCCAGAGCACATAGTGCAGTAATCCACAGGGCCACCCACAGAGTGCCCCAGATGTGGTGTTCATGAGTAGATATGAGAGGACAGACCATAATGTTTGAGTGGCAGAAGGATGTCAAAACTAGGTTGCCAGTTTCTTTCTCGCTGCAACTTCCTGTATGATTTTCATTTTGCATAACCAGTTGCATGCAGTATTATTGCTTTGACCTTGTTTAGCTTACTGTTCCCTATTGGTGTTCTAATAGCCACATCCTTCACATTACCAGTGATCAATGCTTTCAAAGCTGATATGGCAATGGCTTCATCACCATCTTTATATGTGCATACTGTGTGTACAACTCCCCTTTCATGAGAGGATGAAATTGCAGCAGAAAACATCCTGCAGCCAGTCTGTAGTTATTTATTAGCCACCTCTCAATTGGGACCTTGTTCTGGGATTTACACTCTGCCATTTACAGCTGATATCTGTCTCTCAGTTCAATGTGTTCTACATCGGGGCATAGTGACCTTAATGCAGACGCATGAGATAATGTGGTGGTAGTAAATTCTCAGGGGACTGGTCAGTGTATTAGTTACAATCTTAGATTCTTTAATAAATCAGAGATCAGTGACATTTTAAAGGAAACAAAGTAAGTGATTAGACCCTCCTCCCCTTGAGACCATGTGGTAAAAATACTGCCTAACACCCATTGTCTCAACATACCCATTCTTCCCCAAAACAATTTCAATTGTGCAAGATTTTTTTTTTCTCCTCCCAGTGGTGCATGAGCAAAGTTCACCCTGGGTAAATTACACACATTCACTGTCCATGAACTGGATAAACAAAATGGGTCATTTTCAGTTGAAGGGAAATATTTCCAGCATTTTATTGAAGCTATACAATCAGTTTCACTGCAATAAGTGTAATGAATCTACTGTCTGGGACACACATGTAAACAATTGTCTTGTTTTTGTCAATTGAGAGGACACTGCATTGACTTTCAATAATTATCCTGAGAATAACCCTTGCAATCTTCTCCATATCTTATTCCAAATCCTAACCCTAACTCATAAATGTGATGGGGAAACCTATTATTTGGGCCCCCATATACATACACACATTTAAGATGCACAAAACAAAAGGGTTAGGGTTAGGGAAAGAAATCAACTTTCTATTCAGGTAAACACATATAAAGCTGCTGAATAAGATTTATCTATGCCTCCATAAGTAAAAATACTATTGAAATATGTTGAGAAGCATGTTTAGAGGCTATGTAGCAGAAGGATTAATGTGTTCAGTGGCACATAGCCAGCAGCCGACAATCTAAAGTGCATTAGTGGACACCCTGCATCAGTTCCTTCCCTCACAGCTCCTGTCCACCTCAATCATCCTGTCTGCTACTGGAGTAAGGGAGCCGGAGACAGAGAGAAAGAGAGAGTATATGTTTTTGTTCTGGGCCAGAAAGGCGTGCTCCTGCCTCAGGATGTTGCCTTTAAAGCTGAAGAAGTGGGTTTCCTGTGGAGGAAACGATCACAGAATAGACAAGGCTCGGTTGAGACACCGTGTTCCCGACATTTCTTGAGCACAGGTCACCCAGCTGCAGAGCAGGCAGCAAGCTTTTGTGGAACAAAGCCGGGATCACAGCCTTGAGAGGTGAGTGAAAAGTCTTGGTTTGAAATGCTTGAGCTGCTCATGCTCCTGCTTATACTAAACTGACTGCTCTTCTCTCTGCCCTGCAGGTTTGTCTCCTCTGATGGATCCTGGAGGACTGGTTGACTGACAGCACATTATCTGAGCATCCTGTTTTCCACTGAAAAATACATTTATGAATATAATGCAATGGACAACTTGCAAGTGGATGCATTAAACTAATAATCTCTTCTTTGAGTGAATTAATGGGTATTTCTACACCAAGTGCCCACGTCCAAGTAAGGTCACCTTTAGTTTCCCATGTCAGGTCCTTGAGCAGCAGAGATGTCCAATGACAGCTGCAAACTCCCGTTGGACACGGACACATTTGGCCTGACCTGTATCTATGGCTTCATCTTCTCTTTGGGTCTCCCCAGCAACCTGCTGTCTCTATGGGGACTGTACCACCTGGGTCGCTCAGGTGGAGGAGGCTGCCAGCTGGTCTACATCCTCAACCTGCTCCTGTCAGACCTCCTCCAGCTGCTCACCCTGCCATTGTGGATCCTTTATCTTCAAAGCGGGCACCGCTGGCCCTACGGCCAGCTAACATGCGAGCTGGTGGGATACGTGTTTTACGTAAACGTATACGCCAGCGTCATGTTCCTGTGCCTGATAGCACTGGATCGCTGCCTGGCCATTGTGTACCCGCTGAGCAGCCGCAGGGTGCGGACTGTCAGGGTGGCAGCGGTGTCTGGTGTGGCAGTCTGGACCCTCACCTTCCTGTTCTGCCTGAGTGGGCTGCTGCCGTCAGTGTTTGACCCTGACAGACTGCTGTGTTTGGAGCAGTACCCCGTCAGCCCCAGATATGCCCACTTCAAGATCACCACAGTGGCCCTGGGCTTCCTGCTGCCATGTTCCATCCTTGGGTAAGTTATCCCTAATGGACATACTCCAGAATTTTGTGTAATGTTGTATTTCCAAACCTGTTCATGTGAAGGCATGGGTGGATAATTAAATAATGGGCCCCAGTGCACAGATATGCAAAAGGCCCCACCACCTCCGCTACACAGGAGCAAGACACACATGACACACATGAGTTGTTAGTGTCTTTGTGGTTGTAATGCGTTTTGTGTTTTATTGTGTCTCTTTGGGATTTTTTGGGGGTCACATTATAGTTGTTTTGGGTTTTTCAGTTGCCACTTTTTTAGCAGTTTTTGTTTTCTGTGTTGTTGTTTCTCCCATTTTTGCAGTTATTTTGTGTCTCTTAGTAGTTGTATTGTGCTTAAGTTATTCTTATGTCTGTTGTCTTGCCCATTTTTGGGCCCCTAACTGGACAAAAGTAAAACACTGCTTATATAAATGCATTAACACAAATAATATAATAATACATAAGTACTTTTAGTTTTGATACTTGAAGTACATTTTGATGCTGATACTTTTACTGGCGTAAGTTTTGAATGCAGTACTTTTACTTGTAGTAGAGTATTTCTGCACTGTGGTATCAGCATTTTTACTTTAGTAAGGGATCTGAATACTTATTCTGACAATTCCTGTGCTCAGGTGACCCATTCAGCAACCCATCCATGGGTAAAGGTTCTGTGGTCAAATGATCCAACCTTTGCCAATAGACAGAAACTTCAAGGATTTCAAGAGGTCAAATTTGAGGAAAGAGAGAACCAGACCATTTACAAACCTCAAGTTTAATATATATTATACTGTAAAATAAGGGTTGAAACTTTTTATGCTGAGCTACTGAGCAACTTTCTCTTGTTTATGAGTGTTACAAAGGTTAAAATGTCCTTAGGGGACATTATATCATGTTGTATATTCTGATGGCTGACAGGCTGACTTCTCATTTGCAACTCTGCTTTCACCCTTAGCTACACCTCAGCCCACATTGGAGTGACACTCCGACGATCTCCTTCCCTCTCTGACCATGAGCGGCACAAAATCGTGGGCATCCTAGTCGTGATCACCGTTAACTTCATTGTTGTGTTTGGACCCTATCACCTCGTGGGCGGATACAGATTTGTGTCCTTGCTGCTGACTGATGAGCCCTGTGGATTTGAGCATTCCATTTTCCTCGTCTATCGCCTGTGCTATGGTCTGACCAGCCTCAACACCCTGCTGGATCCCCTCTTCTATATCTTCTTGTGCCCCGACGCCCGGCTAGAGCTGCAAAGATCCCTTACTTGTTTGGGGAGAGGGCAAAACACCCGCAAAAAGCTTTCCCTCAGTCCAAGAGCTCACCCAGCCAACCAGAGGGACAGAGAAACCGGACATAATAACCTTCTGGCAGTATAGTAAGGCCTCTAGCACAGCGCTGACTGTGTTATTTAGTCAAAGCAAGTGTGCCACCCAGTGGAAATGCATGAGCACAGTTTCTGTGGAGTTTCAACTGTCAGTGAATACATTGGTTTTCTTCACTAAAACCATTCCACCATGATGATCTCAACTCTGTTTCAGTACAACAAAAGCAGAAATATTTGTGTGGCGCAAACCCACATAACCATCCCCAAGCAAAAAAATATTCAGATGAATCTATTCACCAGATTTTTGACCAGTATATGGAAATAGACCAATGACCACGAAACTTTTTTTAACTGTCAAGTTTATAGCGATTAAAATCTCATGTTTAATCACTTGTTTGCTGTCAAGTCATTTTGAAAATACAAAAGAGTGAATTATTACGGAAACACAAACATGACTGTGGCTCCGGAATTGCAAGGCAAGTGTCAAACTGCAACACCACAATGCTTCTCTCTTTCTTTATTGATGTTTAGAAATATCACAGCATTAAAGGCATTACACAAATGGAGTTCAATTATGGACATTTAAGACATGTTAAGACATATTTTGTCCCTTGGAAGCACAACTGGCAAATTTATATTTAAAAAAAGGACTTACTGTACTTAAAAAATGTTTAGATTACCCACAACTACTGATGGTCCAAACTCTTTTTACGAAGCTGTAAACTAAGAGAAGCAATAATGTGTGGCTCATTTAACAAAACATTATTGAAGTTATATTGATTGTATTGTAACTCTGACACTATAAAACTGTATTTTTAGCATCAGATTGGTGAGTATGAAATGGCTGAATGAATGCTAATAGATGTACAGTATCCTAAATTATTGAACACAAAAGGTAAACAGGTAGCATTTGCATTAAAAACAAATAGCAACAGCAAAATCAATTTACAGCGGATCAGAGGACATGTTCTTTTTTTCCCTAAAATGTAAGAAGATATATTTCTAAAAAAAATAAAGGCCTGCTTCTTATATAGACCTGTTTCAAAGATGCAAATAAAAGTCTGGCAACTATGAGAGAACTTACGGTATATTTTCCCTCAGTTCTGAGCAGAGTTAACAAGACTTCCACCCTGCTTCAGATCCTCTCGATTCGGACACAAGGTACTAACAGAATTCTTCTGCCTCAAAACAATCTCAGAGGAGCCTACAGAGGTGCGAGCGGTGCTGCGGCGCCGGGCCAGTTCTGCCAGATCCTCAGCCAGAACGCTCTCCATCACTGCACCCAGAGAATGTCTGATCTTCTTGCATAGGTCAGGGCAGCTGAACACATAGAGGACGGGGTTAAGGACACTGTTAAGGAAGCTGATGGTTGCTGCGATTGGGAGGGCCCTGGCTGCCAATTTCTGCATAGGATGCCCACTGGGGGCCATCACTTCCATGATGATGAAGAAGTGGTACGGAGCCCAGCAGAGTATGAAGCTCACCACCACGGCCACTACGAGACGAACAAAACGGAAAGGGCGTCGGCAGCCTCTGCGCGCCAAGCTTTTATTCACGGCAGCATAGCTGAGGATGATGATCAGCAGAGGGATCAGGAAGGATAGAAAGAACTTCATAAAGGCCAAACCCTCCTTGCGTAGCTTGCACAAAGACCCCAGGTCAAAGGGTTCAGCAGGGAGGAGTCGAGCATAATTGTAGTAACACTGAATCCTGCCATCAGGTAGAGCAATGGTATCACGGAATAAGTAGAAAGGGATCGTGAAGAGCACAGCCATGGCCCAAATCACATAGCATATCCTCCCCACTAGCTTGACGTTCCTGTAGTTCTGTGCCCAGACGGGCCTCAGCACCACCAGGCAGCGGTCCATAGAGATGGCCGCCAGCAGGAAGCCACTGACAAACATGTTGAGAAAGAAGATAGAAGAGTGCACGCGGCAGAAGGTCGTGCCTAATGTCCAGGTGTGACCGCGAGCCATGTAGAGGGTGAAGAAGGGCAGGGAGGAGGTGGCCAGCAGGTCAGAGGCGGCGAGGTTCAGGATCCAGATGCTGATGATAGAGCGACGGACATGGAAGCCCACCACTCCGAGGATGAGGAGGTTTTCGATGATGCCAATGGAAGAGAACAAGCCGTGGAGGGAGATGGTGAAAATGCTCAAAGAACTCATCTTGGCTGTTTGGTTTACTGAGCTGAGGCTGATATTTGCCCTTAGGTTGACAGGACAGTACACCATGTTGAAGGGAAACTGTTTTGATGTTGTGTTGAGCTGATATCCTTCAACTTGCCGAGATCTACAACAAAGATTGAAACAAAGATGTAAACTCTGTTTACAGTTTTAAGCAAAAGGAAATCTTCAAAAATGTCTGGCCAACTTTGGCTTATCTTATATGTACAATCCCTCACTCTCCGGGACCAGGTTATTTGAAAAAGTTAATATTAACTTAGCAACCTATATTTGCTGACCTCAACACGCCTTCTCTCCATGGTACCTACATTAAGTTAGCCCAAATTTTACACCCACGACTTAACACCCAAGAATTGAAATACAAACCTTTAACAGGTGAGTTCTGTGTTGTGCGATCCAAAGTTCTGCCTAGCCAAAAGCAGGCTTTGTGTCTGGCTGTACAACGAGCTAACAAAGTTAGCTAGCATAATGGGTTATGACAGTTACAAGAGGAATCCTATTTCCACAATTTGTAAATAAGTAAGTGCGCTTGACATGTGTGTGTGTGTGTGTGTGTGTGTGTGTGTGTGTGTGTGTGTTCACAAGTTAATGAACTGGTTATTGTCTGCTTCAATGCTGCTGAAAGAAGAATTCCTATTCAGTTTGGAGCATTTGCTGCTTATGTTATCTTTCACATTTACCACATCCTCTGTATAATTCGGTTCAATGTCACGTGCTAGACTGTAAGCCTTATCATATTTCATCATGTACCACAACCCGCCATGGTATATGAAACATAAACATAATAACAAACACTAAGATTAACATCATCTCTGCAAGTTATGCACAAAGTATGATGCATGTGGCAGATCGCGCTAAATATGATCTACTTAAAAACATATCACATAGTTGTAGCAGTTAAATAAACACAAAGATTTGGTTGAAAACGTGAAGGGTTCATTTTTAAAATAGATAAAAAGATATCGAAAACTTTTGAGACTTTTTCATCCCTGGGTAGGGAAAATATTAATACGACCCATGGCTCAGTCATCAGTGTTTACGGCTCTGCAAAAGCTAATAAATAAGCATTGCAAATATTAATTTTATTCTGGCTTTTGCAAACTAACACATGATCAAATCAAATTCACCACTTTTTAATGCAGATTGATATGATTTATAATAAGGGGGAAAGTATACTTTTTATCACTCTAATTAGAAAGATACACACCCTAAAACTTAAACTTGTGAAAACAATTTTGTGCTCAACATATAGACTGTCTCCTGAAAAAATATTGATAAAACACTCACCTGTTCCCCTGATTATGGCAGGTCTGACCAGATCTCTGTCATGTTATGTTATGTATGAAACAGTTCCCAGCACTAGCCTTATGGGCGTATTGGTACAGTAATAGGAAGTCACAAACCTCAAAAAGAACTTCTTCGAAATATGAAGAACCAAGTGTGAAGCCAAACTGAGTTGACTTGAACGACGGGTCATCCTTTTGATATAAATAAAGTCTGTCAAGTCAGCTGGTTTCTGAAAAGACATTTTATAGTGCTTTATGTATTTTGATTTAAGTTGAGGAAATGAGAGATTTTGAGATTGAATTATCATTTCATGATCATTTAGTTTCCTGTTAGTCTAATCTGTTGATCTAAGATGCTCTACGCCTCATTGAAGTTTTCATTTTTGCACAACTTGCTGCTTTTTGGCATTTGAAAAGCAATGACCTGTTACCAAACCACTGCTAAAAGACAACATCAAAGGATGCCAGTTTGACCAGAACACTGAATGTGCTAGAACAACAGGAAAACACCAGACAAATGTGATCATTCAGCATTTGTAACCCTGGCCTTCAGATAGCTTTAGTGCCACTGTGCACATATATTGAGTTGAACATCATTAATATGGTTTTTCTCCATCAAAAAGTACTTTTAAGATACACAATTATTTCTCCTATTTTTTTT
>CAFUXE010000383.1:319840-367760 GCA_903364295.1 Serranus cabrilla | reverse complement strand
AAAAACAGGAGGACATTTTCCCGCTCTTGATGCAGTGTGGGGTTGCAGCTCTGGCTGTCTCTGTGATCTTGAACACAATTCTAATCTGCATCCTCTTCAAAATGACCTGGGGAAAACATCTTCATTCTGAAGGTACAATGAATTATTTTTAATGTGAGAATAAGTTAGTCATTCTGTCTGTTGTTTTGATGAGAGTAAAGATTGATTCATATTTAATCCAGGAAGCATCTGCATTGTATTGTATTAGGCTGCAAAATGTAGCTTAGTGAAAGCGGAAAATATTACTACTACATTGTTTTAGTAAAGCATTTTTATGAAAAGGACATTTTGGAAGCTAAGCTAAAAAAGAGACACTGCACAAAAAATTTAAAAAAATGCATCATCAGGGGCATTACTTAAACAAATCAAAAAATTTGGTTTAAACTGTGCAGAGTTTTGTGGGGGGTTTTGGTGCTCGCGGCATTTAAAAAATTGATTATAAGAGAGAAACTTCAGGCAGGGGTGCCGCCGGGAATTTGGGCATTGTGAAAAAATATCACCACTTCACTACAGCAAACTACACTAACCAGGGAAATATTACAATGTGCAGACAAGAGTGCAACATTCTGCATACTGTAATGACAGAATATACATGCAAAGCTGATATAAAACATGCTGCTTTGTCGTCTTATAGGATTGTTGTGTGGAAATATAATTACAGTGCTTTAAAAATCTTATCATCAAAAAGAATTGTATCATTTCTAATAATAACTAAAACTTTAATAAAGTATTTAATTTTATTATAATAATAAAGAAATTCTCAAGAAACCCCATTCAATTGAACATTTAATTTTACTACAATTATAATACTACTATAAAAAGGCTGTCTGAATGTTTTTTTTTAAGAGAAAGAAATGTATTATTAGAATGTATTCTCTTAGAATCATCCTAACTTTTCCCCCTGAATACAGGTAAATAGGATTAAAATGCTAACTAATACACACTTCCACAGTCAGTTACTTATATTAACTCCTGTTTTTATTATAGGGCTGTCCCCCCACTCAAGTGTCCCAGAATTCACTGCTACCAGTCAGGTGGGCCCAAAAAATCTTTTTAATATGTATATTAACTTCATCATCCTATATGTACATAAGTTTAAAATCTGCTGATGATATTTATTCTTTCTTATTATCTGCAGACTGAGGAGTGTGATGCTCCGCAGTACGTAGCGCTGGACTTCAAAAAGAATAACAGCAGCAGCAGGAGACAGAGGAGCACCGAGGAGCAAACCATTTACTCCGGAGTCAGACTGTCAACCCGCAAGTGACCAAACCTTCTACACCTTCTACAGCTGCTGATCACTTACAACTACTGCAATCACTTATTAATATTAGTATTATTATAAAATCCACATTTGATAAGCTTTAATCCTGCATATGCTTAACTGTGAACTCTGATAAAATCAATGATTGCCAGTGAGCGGACTCAGGCTGTATGAGTCTTTTTGCTGCGTTTTTTACTTTTAAAAACTATTCCATTTGTATGAATAATACAGCCACAAGAATAACCCCAATCAAAAATAATTGTCAAGGGCACACCCAGTGGCACACCTGTTAGAACGCGTACCACAGAGGCTCAGTTCTCACAAGCAGGCGGCCCAGGTTTGAATGCTGCTCAGAGCCTTTTCCTGCATGTCTCCCCCTTTCACTCTAAATTTCTCAAAAATGCCATAAAATGGCATAAAAATTCAAAAAAAATAATTGTCAAAAACCAAACAGCAGAGGCTGGGATTTTTAGTCCCAGTAAAAAAAAACAATTCTGTTGACATCATCAGCTCCAGACATTATCCGCAGGTATTAAACTGAACTTTTTGTGTAAACTTGGTGGACTGTCCCTTTAAATCCAGCATCACTTCTATTAACTTCACTGTGTGCAGCCAGTAGGGGGCAGCAGTCCACCTACAGTAGACATAACATTAGTGCAACACCATGAGGCTTTTATACTGTTTGACCCCAAAACATTCTGCTTAACCAAACACACAGCCGTTACTAGTTGCCGTGACCACCAGGTAGCTCAGATTGGAAAGTTATTTAGAGTGAACACACCACAGAGACAAAGCATTTAACATTTCAAAGTCACGTCTGACGTTTGTTTGTTGAACCCACAGAGTGATGACTTGTGGTCGCTGACATAAATATCTTGCATCTAACCTCTTTTTAGAGCATCATCAGCGCCAGAAGTTCAGTTTTATAGTTTCCAGGAGATTATTTTATTCAAAATATACATTTATTTTGAAATTCTGGAATTTCAGCTTGAGCGCAGATCAGCTTTAACCATGCACTTTGATTATTTATTATATTATTTGTATCATGTTTACTGACTTGATAAAAAAATGATTTTTTGGGGGGGTATTTTTCATGCTTTTTTAGACAGTGACAGAGAGAATAAAAGGGGAAGACATGCAGCAAAGGGACCAGATTTGAACTCAGAATTCAGCCTTTTTTAATTTATTGTGTTTTTATCATAATGTAATAAATGTTGTGTTGCTTTGGAGTTGTTGCTGTCAAACACTTTCAATGTGTTTTATAGTCCAGCAGCTGACAGACGCATAAGAAAAAAAAAAAGAAAAAAAACTTCTCACTTCTGAGTTCCCGCTCTGGTCAAGCTCGCTCTCATCGAGTGGTTTTGTCAGCCCCGCCCCCACCCGCCCTGACAGGATGTCTATGTGGTCTTGTTTGTGAGGCTGTTTGTTTGTTCCACTCGCTTCACCATAACGCCTCTGCTTTTCACTCGTAAAAGCCAATACATAAAGTCACACTTGGCATAAAAAATAAAGGTAGTGATAAAAATAAATTCATACAGCTGAGTTGAAGCAAAGCAAGGAGGAGTAAAGTGACAAGGTCATCTATGATGATGTTGTTGGACTTGACCCTCATCATACCAACATATATAATATGTTTATTTATATTTAACAATAATATATATTTAACCAAAAATGTACCTTTTTCCTCCTATTTAGATGAATAGACATGTAATTAATGACATCTTAAGAAAAATGACTATTATTGTTTGAGGAAAGTTGCCCATTTTATTATTGTACTGTGTAAAACAGAAATAAAGCAAATCTGCTGCACCTGTTTCTGTGTCTGTCTCCTTCAAAATAAATGACACCTTAAATCAAGATACATGGGTGTCACATTTTGGACACAAACGTACATAAATAGTCCACACAGCACTGAAAAACAGAAACATACTGTGGTGAAACAGAGCAGCCACAGCTTTTTCCAAAACCAGAATGAAAAGTGTGACTATTGTGTTTAAAAACAGTAAGCTACAATTCCTGCATATTATGCCTTTAATGGATAAAAGTTTAAATAACTTATAATACAAAGTGCTACACTGTAGTATATGAATACAAAATTGTGAGAAGGTTGTTTTATTTTTTTTGCCTGTATTAGTAAAATTAATAAAAATGTATTCAATTTGTCTCGTTTGTTCTGAAAAATACAAAGAAACGCCCTTGTGGCTAAACTGGCTAACAAATAAGCAGCTTCTGTAGTAAGTCAACCTTCATCAGCAGATGACCTGAGCAAAAAGGCTCCTCCACCCACTCCTTTTTGGCAACAACATCACAAAAACATGACAGTATTGAGCATTTGACATTGAAGATATAACACGTAACCATATGTTCAATCTATTCAACAAAGGCTTTTAACATAACTCTGCTTCCTCTTTGCCACATGGTCTGACTCACATTTTCCGATATGGGCGGATCTATTTTCCATTTGAGTAAAAACTCGTTTGAGATACAGCAAACATTAGGCCGTCCTACTGTCACTTTGCACGACTCAGGAAGTACAGCTTTAGGTGAGACGAGTGTTGGTCAGTATGCCTCGTCTCTACTGAGTTAACAACTCTACAGCTCTCACCGCAGTATGTACATACAGACCGCAGACATCAAAGGACCCCTTTGAGTCACACGCAGTAGCCTGCTTCTGTCTGGTGAAGTCTACAGCATGAGTTGACAGTGCTGTGAATAAAAAAGGTAGAGGCTGGCAGGTAAGACAAAAATAAATCTAAAAAATAAAATAAATTTGCTTTAAGCTTGGGACGATATAAATATCTGACGAAAATATGAAAAAAATTTTCTCACTCCAACAGTAACACAAGCTCCGACACAATTACACACACGTGAGCAGTGAATATTTTAACCACATGTTGCAATAAAGCACAATGAGTCCTTCATGCAAAGCAAACCTGTTTTTCTGGCGAGCGTAATAGAAACGTATTAGGATTTACTGGAAAATGGCACAAAACTTGTCCGTGTTTTGTTTTTCTTTTTAAATTAGCATTAAAATTGCAGGTTGATTATACAATACTGAAACAAAGTGAAACTAACAGCTGTCTGGGCAGCAAACAATACATCTGTGAGTCTAAAATGGTATGCTCCAGGAAAGTGTTAAAATAAAAAGGACATGCATGGTGGCTTTTCAAAATAAACTTCAGAGGAAAGAGCTAACTTCAGGCAATAAAACAACTTGCCCGAGGTTATGGTAAAAGAACATGAGTAGGCTTCAAAACTACTAGCAGTAGCACTTAGCTAGTCAAGTTAAGTTCAGGACAATAACAACAGTGACTCAAATACTAGTCTCCAGGGTCAAGGTCTGTCAAATAGGACACACTTCATATTTATTCAAACCATTTATTAAGGTAATTATTAAGTAAGAAGTAGGGTAATTTTCGCAGTTCTACAATTCAACTTCTTTTGGCGATAATTGCAGTCGCCCCCTGCTGCCCATGAGAAAGAATGCAGGGTTAGGGAACTTCCACATTGACTTTATAACTATATAATAGTATAGTGGTACTAGTATAGCATAAAACTTAATTCTTCCCTTCATTGTCATCGTTTTTCCTCTTTTTACTTTCAAACAGACATTTTCAGAGCAACTTCTAAATAAATAAAAAACACTTAACATTAGAGGGCAGTAATGCAACACTGAATTTGCTATTTGAAATCTGAAACACCAAAAAGAGAACAAAAACATGGCACTGACATTGCCGCCAGCCTCTAGATGTGGTTTCCTCTAAACTGAAGACTTCTGATGATGTGTAAATGGGATGTTGCTCCATTAAGGAAAAGTATTCAAACCAATGTCACAGCTGATCTGAGGGACACGTTGACATATTGAACAATGACCTGTAACCACAGCCATTAACTGTAAGCTATGAACATTAACCAACATAAACTGGGTAAAACCACTTGACCTGATTTCTTTTTTTTCTTTCTACATCTATTCCTCCCACACAAATCTTTTTAACCGACTTAACCACACACATGCCCAAAAACAAACTTTTTTAAACATGTAAATAATCAGATAAGCACATCTAAATCTGACAAATAGTACATTGAAAAAAACTTGTCATTGCTGAATTAAACAGCATGCTTTCTAAGCTTTGTGCATATTGTGGAGAACAAACACTGACATACACCAACTTCTACACCTCCATTCAAAAAAGTTTCCACTTACTGACCTCCAATGTACAACAACAGTGATGCAACCAAAAAGAATCAATCGCACCTCAATAGCAACTCTGGTCACCTGATCAGACTCTTTTGCAAAAGAACAAATCGCAAGACTTCACCGAAACAGTCACCCTAACCAATCACAAACAGACTTCGTCTCCTATAAGAGTTGGGTGCATCCGTCAACCTGCAGGATGCAGACTGCAGAGCTTCAAGGATGGTGCCACTTTGCATCTTTCACGTTCTTCTCTGTAAGTATTTTATACCTTTTTTTACTTTTTCTATGTGCATTAATATCATTGAGATTGAAAGGGATGTAGGTTTTAAAAATTTAAATAACATTATTGTACACATTTTTTTCATACAGGTCAGGTGCTGGCTGTTAAGACCTCAGGAATAACTCAGGATAGTGGAGTCATCACAGCTAAAATTGGGGAGAATGTAACTTTGAAATGCTCTTGTGAGGACAACGTTGTAACGTACCTCTCTTGGTACCAGCAAAGCTTGGGAGGAAAGCCTCTCATTATATCAACTCGGATGAGGCTAAACACAGAAGCTTCTATGTTTCCTGCATTTAAAGAAAGGTTTAAAGTCATAGCACAAGAAGGCATCAATCATCTCATGATCAAAAATCTTCGTCTGTCTGATTCAGCAACATATTACTGTGGAAGTTTAGAATTCAATGCGATTGAATTTGGACAGGGAGCTTTCCTTCATGTCAAAGCCTCACTGTCCAACATCCACGCTGTCATCCGCCAGTCAGCGCCGGAGCCACTGCGGTTGGGAGAATCTGTAAATCTTAGCTGTACAGCTTACACTGAACCATGTGCAGGAGGGCAGAGCCTCTACTGGTTCAGACATGGTGCGGCTCAACCTGCCGTCATGTATCACAGTACAGAACAGTGTAAACATCTCTCCAGTGACCAGTCTCACTCGAAAAGCTGCACTTTAAACCTTGCTTTAAACTCTGTAAGCTCCAGTGATGCAGGGATGTACTACTGTGCTCTAGCCTCCTGCGGGGAGATCGTCTTTGGAAATGGAACGATGGTGAAGATTGTAGGTAGGTGATAAAATCTGACTGTTATATCCAAAAATATAAATACAAGTGTGATCATTTACTAATCAATGATGAAAACTGCATAAAGACAATATATTTCATATTCAAACCGATAAACATGATTGTTTTTAATTCTGAATTTGATGCCTGTGTGGCATGACGAGGGGTAAAAGTTTATATACTGTTTTGACAACACCACCTAGGGTAGGCCTAAGACTCTGCACAAGGGCAGACACAGGTTCATTTTAACCGCATTAATTCGGGGACAGAGACAATATGTTTCAATATAAAATACAAATTTATTTATCACAATTCTTTAAAACTTGTTTTAACAATTGTAACTTACTGATGATGGCAAACACAAGATATAAGAATTCAACAACCCAAAAATAAACAACATGCAAAGAATATACAAATTCAATAACCCAGAAATAACACGACATGCAAAGAAAGTAAATTCAAAACACAAAAATCAAAGTAACAAGCCACCAGGGTATTTACAGATAATCACAAAAGGCACAAAAGAACCCAGACTGTTACCATTGGTTCCAGATATCTCTGGGGAACCCAGAACTCTTCTGTTCGGTACTAATACATAATGGGAAACTGAGTCTTTACCAAATTCCAGAATCAATCAGAACAGCGGATGTTGGAGGAGTTGTGCCAGACGTAGCCAGCGCTTTAATTGGTGCGGGGTCCCAGGTAGCCCACAGGAGAAAACGGGAGATGCAGCAGGGTCCCGCTGTGGTGAACATGCACTCAGATTAGGACCACATAATTAGAATTTGGTAGGCACAGGCAGAAAAGAGCAACTTACCGAGTAGAAGAAGCGCCGGTCTCCAGACCCCCCACGGGGCGTGTTCTCAGCCTCCATTGACCATGCGCTAACGCACACACGGACGCACCACGCTATGAAGGGAAAAAGAGTTAGCCTGGCTGGGACTAGCCCAATGGGTCGAAGAGAAGTTTACCCGAACACTGTACGCCACTTGCCCACACAAGCAGCGGCCTTTAGGAGCCGCGGAGACACTGCAAAAGGAGAGCGCATACATGAGCGCCAGGTACGAACAGTACAGGAAGATCACATAAGCCAGCGTCATGTAGACTCACCCAGGGAGAGCAGTGTGTCGATTATGCCGAGTGAATGCAATGCAGCTGGCCACCCCAAACGCCGCCACGGGCACAACCCCCACGGAGTACAAACAGGGATCCTCACACGGGAAAGGCAAAAGGAGATCTGAGCCACTTCAGACCTGAGCTTAAATCCCTTCGGCCCCGCCCCGCAATCAGCGCCGAAGCCAGGTGCGCTCCAAGAAACAGGTAGGGGAGGGTGCACGCTCTCCATACTGCCACACCGGCAACACATTCCAAAAAAGTTTGAATAGGGGCAATTCTTTCCCATTCTTGCTTTATTTGCTAAGCTAATTTGCAAAGAGCACATTCTTAGCAAATTGGAGAAAAAAAATGTGTCTTTGCCTTGTCTAGCTGACATGAACAGGGATGTCCCTGGAAAAGACTTCTGGATGTCAGCATTTGTTGCTCCTTAATGTACCTTTCAGCATTAATGGTGCCTTCACAGATGTGACAGTTGCCCACAGATGCTGGCGTTTGAATTTGCAACAGTCTGGATGATCCTTTTCCTCTTTAGCCCAGAGGACATGACGTCCAAAATTTCCAAAAACAATTTATAATGTGGACTCATCAGACCACAGCACACTTTATCACTTGGTGTCAGTCGAGCTCAGACAAGTTTGGGCCCAGAGAAGTTGGCGGCGTTTCTCAGTGTTGTTGATATATGGCTTTCATGGTAAAGCCTTACATTTGCAGATGCAACAATAAACTGTGTTTACTGACAATTGTTCCTGAGCCGATGTTCCTTTATACAATCATATCCGTTTTAATGCAGTGCCCTCAGAAGGATCAAAGGTCACAGACATCCAATGTTGGTCTTCTGTCTTGCCTGTTACGTGCAGAGACAACTGAGGCAGGTTTTTGGCATCAAATTCAGAATAAGCAAGTAATTACAAACATCCATGAAGCTAATCAGGTGAAACTTTATTGGCTATATTGTCTTTGCACAGTTTTCAGTCAAATAGGATCAGCACTTATTGACATGTATCAAAGTGCCCACTTCTTTGGATTCAGGGTTTTATATAAAAGTAATGTGGCTTGTTTTCTCTTTGCTGTATTTTACAGTGGAAGGTTCAACCAAAGCCCCCCCTTACCTGGTCTACGGCCTAATTGTGGCATTGGCAGTTTCTGTTATTGTGCTCCTGGGCTTGGCATTTGTTATGCACAAGTTGAAAAAAAGGATATGCTCTGTCTGCAAAGGTAAGGCTTTCAGAATATTCACATGGTTCTCTATTGACGCAGCTTGATCATTCATGTGCTTTAAATTGCAGGAACTGTTACACATCTGGCATGTTCTGCAGCTCCTGATGCCTTGGTAGGTGAAATACCAGTATGATCAAAGCAACATTCACAGAAGCACTACATTGGATTATAAGGTACACATGATTTACATTGATATTTTGTCATTTACAGAGCCAAGACACAGACATGCTCCATTATGCTGCTCTGAGTCTAAACAGAACCAGCGAACGACACCGTCAGGCCAACAACATGGAAAGTGAATGTGTGTACTCCAGAGTTAAGAGCAGGAAATAGTGAAGTTGCTATAACATTCAACCATTTCAATAAATGTAATATCTTTCTTTGCAATAAAACATCATGTGACTAAATGTACAAAAATGTTGACTAATTTGTTGAAAGAAAATAAAATATTGTTTGTGCAATGTGTGTGCCACATCTCTGTACATACAGTAAAATGCTGGACACAGTAATGACAAAGCAGGCTCATAAAAATCCCCTGTGATCTATTAATATCTGCTTTGTTAGAAACATAAGCGCAGGTTGCACCTTCTACTCACTGTCTACCTTTCACTCCTGTGGTGAAGGTGGTGTGAACTACAGAGTCTAAGTTTCCATTAGTGGAAACAGAAGTCCTAGCAGAGCTTGAACACAGGAAGACCGGCCTGTAGCTTCCAGGCCACAGCATTTTGCACCTTGCATCCCACTCAACTTTGAGAAACATCATGTCTTAGATGCAGTAAACATGCTGTGCACAAAAAAACATTCAAAGCAGACAGTTGTTGCCACTCAAATGAAGTGAAAAACAATAGATTTATGGTGAGATGGAATCATTTTTACATACCTAAATCTCCAACCGTCCAGATTTTCATGCAGAAGATGGTCTGTTTTTAATTCAGTCCATCAAAATGTTAAGTCATCAGTAATGGTTCCACAATTTAACTTCCCTAAAAGTGTAAAAACTTGACCAGATATGTTTTTTTGTTCTTCTTTCATTATGACATGTTTACAACTTATACTCAGATACAATCACTGGTTGATAAAGGTAGATAGAAACACTAACAGCCAATCAAACTCCAACTCAATTAACAGTGTGGCATGATCAAACTCCTAAAATGCCACAGCATTGACAATTTCAGGTGTTTTTTATTCTTGATCATAATTGAGTGCTTTGTTGATCAGTTCAATAACTATTAGCTTATGAAAATGATGTGGAGAGATCAATGAATACAAATGATTATCAATAGAAAAGCAATGCTCCAGCAACATATCTCCAAGACAGACAAGCATTCACGCTCTCACTCACGCCTACGGGCAATTTCAAGTCACCAATTAAACCTGGGCTGCATGTCTTTGGACTGTGGGAGTAAGCTGGAGTACCCGGAGAGAACCAACACCAACACAGGGAGAACATGCAAACACCACACAGAAGAGCCGCAAACATGCTACTTTCCATTGTTGCTAATAGGTGTCTTTTGGGACATCACAGATTCAAACTGATGAATGAAAACACTCAAATCAGTGTGTATTATAGCATCGTAGTAGTGAGTAGTGTGTCTTCTAAAATAGTAAGAAACAACAGGTCTAGATATAGCAAACAGTAATGGAAGGTGAAGAGGAGGGGTGTCTATGTTCTGAGTCCTGTCCCACCTCCTCACAACACATATCAGCCACAATCTTTTATGTACAGTACTGTTCAATTTCTGAAATAACCAAATCTTTTCAAATTTGGTTTTAATTTCTATGACATATCTTTCTCAAAGACCAAAATCGACAGTGTAGGGGACGGTGACCATGTGATCTGTCAGAATCATCTCTGATTGGCCAATCAAACACAGTCTTGTCACTGAAAAGTAGAGAACGTACAGCGATTCTCTCAAATGACCACAGCAATTTCAATGCGATGACACCTACAATGATTGCTTTGTATTTGTCGTGCCTGCTTTTGGGGGGGAAAGGTAAGTTTTGACTTTTGTCACTTTTTTTTTTCAAAAGGCTTTCATATTTTTCAGTACTTTTTGTGTGCAACACAAGTCATGATAGAAAGTTAATTGTGCATTTGATTGGTTTCCATTTTTTTCCTCAGCTGACATGACAGCTCTAAAACTATCCTCATCCTTACGCTTCGTACCACTAAGTGTTGGTGAAGACGTGACTTTGGAATGTTTCTATGACATCAGTGTAGCAGTGATGTTATACTGGTATAAGCAGACTCCGGGACAGAAACCACAGCTGCTGTCTAAATTCTACAAGCATGACAAAAATGCTTCTTTGAATGGTGAATTTAAGAATGATCCACGTTTTGAAGTTGAGACTACAAGTGGTAAAAATCACTTGAAAATATCAGATGTGCAAATTTCAGATGCAGGTACCTACTACTGCATCAGTGGCTATTCATACATGTATACGTTCATAGAGGGCACTATAATCTACGTAAAGGGTTCAGGTTTGGATGTTCCAGTTTTGGTGCATCAGTCAGCTTCTGAGAGCATCCAGGCAGGAGGCTCTGTGACTCTGAACTGTACAGTCCACACTGGGACCTGTGATGAAGAACACAGTGTTTACTGGTTCAAGAACTCTGAAGAATCTCATCCAGGACTCATTTACACCCATGGAGGCAGGAATGATCAGTGTGAGAGGAACACACAAACACACACCTGTGTTTATAACCTGCCAATGAAGAACCTGGATCTTTCTCATAATGGGACCTACTACTGTGCTGTTGTCTCATGTGGACACATAGTGTTCGGAAACGGAACCAAACTGGACCTGATATGTGAGTAACACTCTACCAAAGATTGTCTAATTCATGAAATAGGAATGTATATTTTATAAACCCTTGAAAACTGAATGTTCATCTGCAGATGAAGAGGAATCTCCTAGTTTGGTGTATTTCTTGAGTGGAGCTTTGGCATTCACCACCATCCTGGCTGTTTTCCTGGCTTGCACAACATTTACAATGTACAAGACAAACATCTGCCAATGTCCAGGTAGCTAAACATTTGTGTTAATTTTCAGAACAGGTCCTTCAAATGCATAGGTTTACGATAGTTAAGGGCTTTTGTTGTTTCCTTTACAACCAGAATCTCAAGCACGATCCCCAGCTGCCTCAAATCCCAATCAAGAGGTGAGTATTTTAGTTATTGTATTGCTATAACTGTCAGTAAATTGCAATAATTATCAAGGGTTGGGGGAAAATGTGCCACGATTTTGGTCTTTTGTGATTTTTTTCTGCCTAAATGTCTGTAATTCAAATTCATTAGCTTAATTTTGGTCAATAGGGACGTGGAAGGAAGTTTATGCTTTTATTATGGTGGCATATCCATTACAAGTGAAACTATAGGGTTGGAGATCTGATCCATAGGTGTCTGAAGAGAACTTGTCTCATCCTGGTTCACTGGATTCTGCCCTAGAACAGATGAAACCAAGCTCTAACGCTGGTCCCCAGCTAGGGTTGATTGACTGGACGAGTGTATCAGTTCTGGGAGATTGGCGATGTTTGCCATTGTATATTTACCGTTGTATTCTGCTAATTTAATGGTCATGGCCATGTCAAAATCGAATGCAAGATGGTGGAATTTCTAGTGAGTTACTGCTCAGTAAGTGGCTGCAGAGTGCTATATTTATTAATAAGGCAATTACCTCTTTATTAATTTATTCCCAGGGTTGCCAAGATGCAGACAACCTCCATTATGCTGCTTTAAGAGAGACCAGGGCCAAGAGATCAACAAGACGAAGGGACGACACTTGGAATGAATGTGTGTACTCCAGTGTGAGGCCTTAGAACTGGACATGTTTCATTTGTGCTTTACGTCAGATTTCACCTCCATATACTGACTGTAAAGACTTATTTGCAAAGCACCAATTAAATACATTTTTCACTTACAGTTAAGCCATGTCTTTGATGTCAGGTTCCATGTTTTCACTCTCACTTTATTTGTAGTTGACAATGCACACAACAACATTAAGACTGATGTTGGCGGCACACACTAATACGTGAGCGCCCACACTAAGTGTTATTCCTCACAGGTTGTTTACTGTAAATTTGCCTGTTGCACATCAAAAACCCAGAGATGCAATGATCTTTTTTAGCCTCAGTGTGGTTGGCTGTCAGAGATTAGCTCTCAATATAGATGGGTGGTGTACTTCTCTCAGACCCCCGCTCTCTTTGTCTTTGTGGTTTCGAACAGGAAGTCTTTGCAATGTTTTCTTGCACAGCAGCCACACAGTATGACTCTTACGTCCAGAACTGTTTTAAGAAGATCAGAGTTCAAACTAGTATATCCAAGTATAGACATTAATTGGTATTTTCAACAGACGGCTATGCTTACATGCAGACATTCTATCATGGTTTTATCAACCAAACAGGGGCCATAATATGTGTGCTTGGGAAGGAGCAAGTGAGGCAATGAACAACCCTTTATAGCATGTGACTGTTACCAGAAAAATTGGCCACATGTAGCGACAATTGCCACAAGAAAATATATATAATTTACACTGATGACGCTGTATGGACATAATACAGTTTATAGCAATGTCTTCTTGCTGTTGCTATTGATTTTTTCTTTCAGTTTATCTTTAAAAATGTTGAAGCCCCTTTTTGTCCCACGCGTTGTCAGTACCCATGAAAAAAAAATAGACTGTATTAAAGAAGTGGACGTAGCTGTTATGACATCAACCACTGGTTTGTGGACCATGTTTTTTAAAACATCATACTTAAAACTAGCAATTTAGACCATAATAGTAATAATGTTTACCGAGATGATAAATCAATTGATAAGGAGGGTAATTCTTCCTATAGACTTACATACAAACAGACTTCTATTTTCAGCCAGGGTAGTCGCCCCCTACTGGACTTGAGATAGAATGTAGGTTTTCAGGCACTTCTGCACTGGCTTCACTTTTCATACCCAGAGGCTAGCTTTTTCAGACAGTCTATGGAGAAAACTGATGTTGACACACCACATTGTGCCATCACATATATACGGATGCTGTTAAACATGACGATGATTTTTTTTAAATGACTGAAATGAAAAATGACTAAATCGAACTGTACCCAAAAGTAAAACTTGTCATTTACAGAATGTTGACCAGTACAAGTGACATGAGTGATATAAGTTATTACCCACATTCATGGCATCTGACCATTATAGAGCTTGATTGCATGTATGGAATAATAGACTAGAAATTAGTGCAAATTCTTCTGTTTAGATCTGTTTAGAGCTATCGGATCTCTCTTAATACAAAACATTTAAGGCAGCACTGAACATGTGTTCAATGTTTCCAAATCAAGAATTTAGGTGTTGCTTCTCGTTAGCCAATCAAAAAGAGTCTCCTCTCTTAAGAGTGTAGTGCGTATTGAGAGCCATTCATTTGACGCAGGATTGTCAACACAATGACACCTCCAAGATTTGCTTTGCATCTGACATGTCTGTTCTTGGGAACAATAGGTAAGTTGTCTATTGTGAATCTATTTGTAGGTAAAAACTATATTTTATATGATTGCACATTTTCATGCAGGCATTGTGATAAACTTTTGACTTAATGCTCTCTTTCTGGGTCTCTTCTTTCTTCAGCTCATTTGACTAAGGGGGAATCGTCCATATATGTGAGTCAAGACAGTGGGTATTATTCCGCTAATGTCGGCGACAACGTGACTCTGCGATGTTTCTATGGAGGTGTTGCAGTGATGTTTTACTGGTATAAGCAGACTCTGGGACAGGCACCAAAGCTGATGTCCACGTTCTATAAACATGATAACAGAGGCACCTTTCGTAATGAATTCATGAACAATTCTCGCTTCACACTAGACACAGGAAACGGTAAAAATCACTTGACAATCTCCAATTTAAGCATTTCAGACTCCGCTACTTACTACTGTACAGGTTGCTATACATATGATTTTGACTTTGTAGAGGGCGCTAACCTTGATATAAAGGGTTCAGGTTTGAACATCCCAGTTTTGGTCCATCAGTCAGAATCTGACACCATCCAGCCAGAAGG
This sequence comes from Serranus cabrilla, assembly GCA_903364295.1. Classification (NCBI taxonomy): domain Eukaryota; kingdom Metazoa; phylum Chordata; class Actinopteri; order Perciformes; family Serranidae; genus Serranus; species Serranus cabrilla. The sequence continues at coordinate 352,827 of CAFUXE010000383.1, read as the reverse complement.
CTCTGTGACTCTGAACTGTACAGTCCACACTGGGACCTGTGATGGAGAACACAGTGTTTACTGGTTCAAGAACTCTGAAGACTCTCATCCAGGACTCATTTACACCAATGGAGGCAGGAATGATCAGTGTGAGAGGAACAGACAAACACAATCACACAGCTGTGTTTATAATCTGCCAATGAAGAACCTGAATCTTTCTCATGCTGGGACCTACTACTGTGCTGTTGCATCATGTGGACACATACTGTTTGGAGATGAGAGAAAGTTGGACCAAGAGCGTAAGTAACATCTCAATCTGTAGTTATGATTTACTTCCTCCTCAGAATCCTACAGCTCTGTAATGTCTCCTATTACCTGAATCTGCAGATGAAGCTGACTCTTTTGCCTTGGTGTATTTCTTGAGTGGAGCTTTGGCTTTCACCACCATCCTGGTAGTTTTATTGTCGTATGCAGCATATACAATGAAGAACAAAATCAGCTGCCAATGTAAAGGTAGGCTCACTGCCATTACTTTTTTTATTGTGTATATTATGTCAAGACCATTTGCACTTAAGGAGTTGACACATAAAAAAGCCAACCAAATGAAGATGGAGTATTCAAGTAATCAAGCTATTGTTACAGTATGAAGTACACAATATTTTACTAATATATTACTCATTAAAACAATGGTATATGAATATGTTTCTTATGTTTCCTTTACCAGACTCAGGATCTTCAGCTTTCTCGACTCCAAATGCAGCAGTGAGTATTTTTCATCTATTGCCTACTATAATAGTATTACGGGGCAACAACATAGGAGATGAGAAGGAAACACCTTTGCAAATTATTACAATTCAGTACAATAGCTCTCAAATACAACTGCATACAGACTCTACTGACTCATATAACCTAACCTAACAAGACATGTTTAGGTGATCAAAATGTTCTAACTGAACTTTAACTAAAACACAGAAACGTGGACATATCACTGGTTGCTACCTATAAAGATGGTATCACCACCCAAAGAACACACTGCTTTTATGTCCATTTCACTATAAATGGGACCATACTTTAGAAAATGAACATCATGCTGTATTGAAGAAGGCTTGACACTAGCAATTGAGACCATAAACTAATTTAGGAAAAAAGTAATAAAGGTAAGAAAACCAGTCTGAAGTATGGTAATTTTCTCATCTATTTGACTGAATCAGGCCTCTGTTTGATGCTAGTAAAGTCGCCCTGTGCTGGCTGTGAGAAAGAATGTAGTTTTAAGCCACCTCCGCATTGGCTTCACTTTTCAGACCAGAGGTTACTGCTTGGTTCAGTCATGCATTTTACCATTACCAGAATGTTTTGGATATACTGTATGTCACTCATATAGCATACTGTATACGTGTATGCCAACATGAGCTATATGTTTAGTTACAGGTACTTTTGTTCCTCTAGTGAAAATGGCCTCTATGTAAAACACAAGGGTACTGTTTAAGGTGTTGTTCTTTGTGTGTTCAATGCAAGAATGTATGAAACAAGTGGAATGTATTAATATGGTGATTATATATATAAAAAATGATATTTTATCAATAGGAATATCAAGATTCAGATCATCTTCATTACGCCGCTTTGAAGGGACACAAGATCAACAGATCAACCAGACAGAAGGACAACACACTTAATGAATGTGTGTACTCCAGTGTAAGGCATTAGAGCTGAGAGTATTCCATTTACACTGTTTCTGCTCAAAAGGGAATGTGTCAAGCTATAACGTCTTTTTCTGAAATAGGAGCATTGCTGTAAATTCTTGCCTTGCAATAAACAGAACATTCAACAGCCAGTCTCTGCTTCATCATTTAGACTGTGTACTAACTACAGAAACTGACCACAACTGTCTGTTTAATATCCCCTTCTGATTAGGAGTCATTTTGACATAGATAGAATCTCAGTTTCTGGGCATAACTTGACCCTAATATAGTGTCATTAGGCAGCCCGTTGTACAAATTGTGCATACACTCACTTGTTATAAAAAGAGATGTAAGGCTTTTCTTTTAGCTTCTGTGCGGTCTGTAGTCAAACACTACCTCTCAATAAACTTCAGTCACGTACTGCTCAAGGACCCTCTGCTCTCTTTCTCTTCGTGGTTTCAAACAGGAAGTCTGCAGTGTTTTCATGCACAGAAGCCACACAGTATAACTAAAGCAAAGGCTATTTTGAATAAATTATATCAATAAATAAGTGTCAAAAGGAACAGATCAGGGGCTGATAAGAAAAAATACTTTAACAATCTGTACTTAACTCTGTAGCAGCAATATATGTGCAGTCAGTCCTTGTATTGTGTATGTAGAGCAGTGTAACTATATGGCCAAATAACCTCAAGACCAGCCATGCTTAAGGAGTGGCCTTTACTGCACCCAAAACTGCTATCATATCCTCCCACAGAATTAATGTATTTCTTAGAAGAATTAATTTAAACAATTCACATCTTAGTGAAAGGTCATGATCAATTTCAGAACCCATCAGTTTGATGAATATTTTGCCTCTGGGGGAAACAGCTAATATTTCTGGGGTTCTGGTGTAGCCAGCAGATACCCCGGCCAAGTCTTACTCATCTGTGGTATGTAGGTGTTTGAGGTTCAGGTCCAGACATAATTTCAGCTCATGTCTAAAAACAGATATCTGCATCATCGTAGAGTAGCCAAGGGGTTTCAAGATTGCATTTCAACCAATGCCCAACACCTCTTTCGTTGTCCACATTGACAGTTTACATGCATTCAACCAAAGCCTGCTTAAACATGATAGGTCAATACTACCCAGACTACAAGTGAAATACAAAGACAAGTATAGACAGCCATGATAACCACAGGATAAATCCTACTAACTGTGATTGCCTGACTTATCCTCTAACGCCACCATGACATTGACTTTTTTTACTGTCAACATGGAATTTGGTAGAGATGTGCATGGTGCCAAGAGGATAAATTATTTGGTGATCCCCTGACTTCTCCTAGAGCACCACCAGCAGGTCAAAATTTTCACGTATCCTCTGAAATATCTGGATGGATTGGCACAACACTTGAAATGTTTCAACATCTATTGAATGGATTGCCATGACATTTGGTACACCCATTTACCTTCCCTTCAGGATGAGTTGTATTTACATTGATTGGCCTTTAATGCAATTTATGTTATGATAAAGAACGACAGGTGGACTCAATAATGCAGACAACAGAGCTCAGTTCAAACAAAGAGTTTATTACTCCAATAGAGTGAACCCAGGTCTCCTGCACAGAAGGCAGCAACAAAGCCACTTGAACATGAGGACAGGTTGAACTTACTGGCGTGACCACAGATAACCAAGACAGGGGGGAAGATCCAGTATAGCATGTCAGCAGAGATGGGCAGGCAGTGGAGCTGAGCAGGCTTAGGAGGATGCAGCTTGAGGCTGGACTGCAGCGGGCACAGACAGCAGCAGGCGAGGCAGGTCAGCAGCTGAAATTCTGGCGATGCAAACATACACAGGTTGACAAACGAACTGGCAAAGACTGCAGAGAAGAGCCGGCCTTAAATACTCCAGGTGATTGCTGAGTGATTGCAGGTGTGGAGATGATTGCTGCAGCCTGCCTCACCTGCACACACAGAAAGGAGGGGGGAAGGGAAGAGGGAAAGGAAAAACCAGCTGTGATCCTAACACTTTATCACCATCCTCAGGTAGCTTTCAGTTGGTACCAGCAGCTTTTAATGGTTGGTCAGTTAAAAAACACTTCCCCACCCTCCATGGTGCCAGTTCTCACCCTAGGAGGCTGAGTTTAAGTTAGTTGGTGTGCATTTGTTTTCATGCCCGTTGGTTAAAATGGGATATGTCAATGGGATGGCCTATTGCAAAAAGATGCATAACTTCCAAAAGGATTTACAGATTTTGTACGAAATGTGTTCATGAGTCAGAGAATAGCTGATTAACGATTCATGCTAAAATGGATTTGGTAGTGGGAGTGTCCTATCACAAAAAGCATGTACAATGGCAAAATGAATGAGCCCCAATACCTATATGAAAGCCACGCCCTCTTTCATTAATCATAAACCATTCTCATTGAAACCTGAGGGAGTTGTGTTATACAGCCTTCCAATAGGCATCATATGACCCAGTTGAGAGTACTTTTTAGCTGCAACTTTTAGCTCTTTAGCTGGTTCCGTCAGGCCGGTCCCCAGCCACAGTTTTTACTCAAGGAGGCACAAATATGACATAGAGATCAAGTGTTTGTGAGGTTGTGTGTACATGTGCGTATGTGAATTGTTAGACCAAAACCAATACCTTCATCCTATGCTTTAGTTTGTTTCACAAAAAAATAAATTAAGATGTAATAGCATTCAGCACTCACCACCAATGGAGCAAAAGTACAGACGAAAAAGTCTTAACGTAATGCAAGTCACCTCAACAAAGAAGCAACAACTGATGAATGGGGTTATTGTATGTTAAAGGCATATTTAACACTTTCAATTTCCATCAAATATGACTTTATACATCCCCATGTATTAAATCCTTACAATATCTAGTGATAACTAATAGTAGTAGTGCTTGTTGAATCAGTCTAGTCAACTTTCAGCATTCAACTTGATCACTACTGTGGGTGTTGTACACTAATAAGCAGTTTTCCTTTGGTGAAAACTAAGTCCACTTTTCCTTGTAACCAAGATATCTCTGTCCTTACTGATTTTAAACAAGAGTTAAATCTTACAGTAGTTTTGGTACCTCTCTCCACGTGCCTTGAAGGGGGTACTGAACATGTGTTCAGTGTTTCCAAAATAGGACATTCAGTGTCACTTCTTGTTAGCCAATCAAACACAGTCCTCTCTCTAAGAGAAGAGAACATATGGAGGTTCTCCCCATTCATCAAGACATTTTGAACATGATGACATCTCTGAGGTTTGCTTTATACCTGACGTGTCTTTGCTTGAGGGGAGAAGGTAAGTTAGGTATTTTGAGGATGTATTTATATCCTTACAATATTAATTGCCAATTTAATAAAAAAAAAAAATTATGAATTATTAATTGTGAATTTTCTCTGTGTCTTTTCTATGCAGCTCAAGCAACTACTCATAAATTGTCCTTGTCTGTGCATCAAGAGAGTGGTTTTCGATCAGCTAACGTCGGTGACAGCGTGACATTACGATGTTTCTATAACGATGATGTCACAGCTATGTTTTACTGGTACAAACAAACTCTGGGACAGAAACCCATGCTGATCTCCAGCTTCTATAGACATGATAAAAATGGCACTTTTACTGACGATTTAAAAAACGATCCCCGCTTCACACTTGAAACTAAAAATGGCAAGAATCACTTGACAATCTCGGATTTGCGCATTTCAGACTCAGCTACTTATTACTGCATAGGTGGCTATGCATACAGGTTTGAATTTGCAGAGGGCACCACTGTTGATGTAAAAGGTTCAGGTTTCCCAGTTTTGGTGCATCAGTCAGCATCTGAGAGCATCCAGCCAGGAGGCTCTGTGACTCTGAACTGTACAGTCCACACTGGGACCTGTGATGGAGAACACAGTGTTTACTGGTTCAAGAACTCTGAAGACTCTCATCCAGGACTCATTTACACCCATGGAGGCAGGAATGATCAGTGTGAGAGGAACACACACACACAAACCTGTGTCTACAACCTGCCAATGAAGAACCTGAATCTTTCTCATGCTGGGACCTACTACTGTGCCGTTGTCTCTTGTGGACGTATACTGTTTGGAAACAAGACCGAGCTGGACTTAGAGGGTAAGTGCTGTAAAATTCTAGCAGAGAAGTAATTTAACACACACACGAGATAAACAAACACATCTGTATGTAATATCAAGATAAAAATCCCTTTGATGAGATTTTTTAACAGAAAAAATCCACATAGCAGTACTCAGTAAAGGAGACACATTGTTTAATTTCTAGCTACACCCCATCAGATATTATTAATATTTTACATCATACAATGTGATAGTCAGGAATTTAAAAAATACTGTATGGAAAATGCATATAGATTTTCTGGTATAAAGGCAGCTTCAGGGACTATTGTTTAATATGTTGTGTAACATTGCCTTCTTTTAGTTTAAGTTATACTTGGTGGCTATGTGGTGGGGTGTGGCTGATGGAGGCAGAGTGTTGGAGAGCAGAGAAAGCTGTGCAGGATGTACAATGAATTGTCATGTTTTTTGTAAAGCTTATATTTCTAATACACAATAACACAATTACCGGCCACTTTATGACCTAACAAGGTGCAGGTGTGTTCAGTGTTTAGTTGTAATGACTGGTTATTTGAGTTACTGTTGAACCAGTCTTTCCATTCTCCTCTGACCTCTGGCATCAACAAGGCTCACTGGATATTTTCTCTGTCTAGAGATGGTTGTGTGTGAAAATCCCAGTAGTTCAGCAGTTACTCAGACCAACAACCATGCCACGTTCAAAGTCACTTAAATCACTTTGAGCTTCAGCAGCTCGTCTTCACCAAGTACTTGGCTATATGTATTGATTTGCTGCAACAATTACTTGATTAGATATTTACCTTAATGAGCAGTGGCACAAGTCTACCCAATGATAATACCTAATATTTTTATATATTATATTCTTGTTAAGGACCGAACAGTGTACAGCATTCAATCATAATACATCTGCAATAAGCTAATACGAACCAATTTATAAAGTGTTTATAATGTCCTCTGGTGTCTGGCAATCTACAGATGAGGTGGACTCCTCTGACTCTCTTGTGTATTTTCTGAGTGGGAGTTTGGCTTTCACCACCATGCTGATTATCTTACTGGCTTTCTCCATGTACAAGATGAACAAGAGAAACTGCCAATGTACAGGTAAGTAGTACTGATATTACCTAACTGATTGTTTTCACTGAATAAACAAAAAAAAAAAAGGTTAAAATGAAAGAGCTATTTTCTGTTTCACAACAGAGCGTCAAAGAGTTTCTGCTTCCAACACAACAAATACTCAGGTGAATATTATCTGTTTACAATAATTGTGAGAATGGTAATATAATTACTTATTTTGTGGACTTGTTCCTTTTATTTAAGGTATTGTGATTAATAACTATATTTTTGGTTACCAGGATTACCAAGATGCAGACAGTCTCCACTATGCTGCATTAAGTGATCTCAGGGTCAAAAGGTCAAGGAAACACAGATCCAACACTGACAGTGAATGTGTGTACTCCAGTGTAAAACAGTAGAACTACACTTGTTTCATTTGTTCTTTGTTTTTGTGTTACCAGTAGTGTTAGTTTCATCATCTCGGGTAATGATGATTCTAAAAAAAGAAACCGTTTTTTCAACATTACTTATAAAAACTGTATAATGAAAGTAAAGCAGTAAAGTACTTGCACAAGCTTGTGTCTTTTATTGTGTCGGCAGAAGTCAGGGACACACAATATTTAGCATTTCATTTTAAAAAGCAAGACAACTGACGACATTTCTTATTGCTGTCCTTGTGGTCTGAGATATACAGTATATTGTGAAGGGTTGGGCACATGCATATTTACAAATCTATGCTCTCCTTGTTCAATCGATCAATCAGTTCGGTGTCAAGTCGCTGAAATCCAGTTCAAAGCACAGTGGACCAAACACATCTGCCAGAGCAAATAAAACATGAGATTTAATTAGTGGAGGGCACTGGTGTAAGGATCAAGGGTTCCCACTCCAGGCCACAGTAGAGTTATCAATGACAAGAACAGTGCACAGTGCAATAGATATAGAAAAGGGGGGAACGCCCATACCTGAAAATTTAATAAATAAAAAGTAATTTTTTGCACTTGATCACAAGTTCAGTGAACCCCAGAACCTGTACAGGAAGCTCCGTGAGGAAACAGCTGAAAAATGTTTTTTTCTGTGCACATGGAGACAAGCTAGAGTGCTTACAGAGTCACTGCAGAAACAAAATAAGGGGAAAAGGTTTGATCTAATCTTTAAAACCCTCTACCGTTCAAACAGCGCGCCGGTACGGACAAACAAGCAGTTACTATATTACGGCAATTTAACCTTTATCCCCATGCTTTAGATCTCTAGGAGGAGCAGCTAATGTGGTTTTCAGCAGGATGTAGACATGGTTGCAATAAATGGCATATTGCATGATACATACAACTTCACACAATATATTGCGGTGAACATGTGATGTTTCCTAAGTAGGACGTACCATGTGAAATGAGGCTGGCCAATCAAATACAGTCTTGTCTCTTCAGAGGGGAGTAAAGTTCACAATTCTTTTCATTCAACACAATAATTTGAACACGATGACATCTCCGAACTTTGTCTTCTTTCTGACATGTTTGTTGTTGGGGAAAATGGGTGAGTCGTGCATTTATGGTTCCAATTTCAGTTTTTTTGTTTAAGCAATGCTTCATATTTCTGACATTTCTTTATACATTCATTATGCTGAATTCCATCAGATGTAAGTTACTTTGTCTCTCATTTTACCTCAGCTCATATGACTGATCTGAAACGGTCCTCATCTGTTCGTCAAGAGAGACGTTTTGTGTCAGCAAATGTTGGAGAAAATGCTACTTTGCAATGTTTTTATGAAGGTGAAAAATCAGCATGGGTTTTCTGGTATAAACAAACTCTTGGACTGAAACTGAAGCTCATCTCTACAAAGTATGCGTATGAAAAAAGAAGCACTTTTTCTGATGAATTCAAGAACAATCCACGCTTCAGTACGAACAGTGAAAACGGTGTAAATAACTTCACAATTTCTGATTTGCACATTTCAGACTCAGCTACTTATTTCTGTGCAACTGGCTCTACATTTGACTTTACATTTGCAGAAGGGACATTTATCCATGTAAAGGGTTCAGGTTTGAACGTCCCAGCTTTGGTCCATCAGTCAGCATCTGAGAGCATCCAGCCAGGAGGCTCTGTGACTCTGAACTGTACAGTCCACACTGGGACCTGTGATGGAGAACACAGTGTTTACTGGTTCAAGAACTCTGAAGACTCTCATCCAGGACTCATTTACACCCATGGAGGCAGGAATGATCAGTGTGAGAGGAACACACAAACACACAGCTGTGTCTACAACCTGCCAATGAAGAACCTGGATCTTTCTCATGCTGGGACCTACTACTGTGCTGTCGCCTCGTGTGGACACATACTGTTTGGAAACGGGACCAAGCTGGAATTTGAAGGTAAGTTACGTTGTAGCATGGGTTATTGTATCTGATAATTCATTGTTACTTCCCAAACAAACAGGATACAAACCTGCTCAAATTTTCCTCAAGTCAATCTCTCTGTAGGTAATGCTGACTTGGTGTATTTCTTGAGTGGAGCTTTGACATTCATCCACATCCTCAGTGTTTTGCTGGCTTTCACAATGTGCATGATGAACAAAGACAGCTGCAAATCTACAGGTAACTGGTACTGTTTCTATGAAGCAGCTTGTATTTACTGAGGATGGCTTTTAAATGAAACAATTTTCTGTTGTATGTCCAGAGTCCCAAGAAACATTCCCAGCTCCCTCCACAGCGATCGCAAAGGTAAACGCAAACTGTAAGCTGTAAATGCTGAATTACAGTATTTTCATTGCACAGTGCATTGTTTACTGGATGTTGTTTTAATGTATGTTAATAAACCAACTGGTAATGAACAGATTTTTGTTTTGTTACCAGGGTTACCAGCATGCAGAAAAAGTCTATAATGGTTTCAGTGTCAACCTGCACAACAGATCAAGAAGACAAAGGGATCAGACCTGGACTGAATGTGTGTACAACAGCATAAAGCAGTAGATCTACACAGTACACTTGTACATTAAGTAAGACAGGATTTTGTTCATTTGATGTCATGTCTATTTAGATTAGAGTTAAGTGTAATAAATGGTATAAATGTACTTTGCTTTGCGATTGTGCATAGTGATTTTGCGTTTTTAAGCAGGCTATCTTACTGTTTCTTGCAAATACACCATGTATCATGTTATTTTTAGTCAATAAATATTTTTCATGTCTTAATATGTATGTTATGAGACTCAGATTCAGTGACGCTAAAGCGCAAATAAAGAAGGATATGATAACTGGCTAATCCTTTGTGACACACATTTGATGAAAAACTGTATAGTTTATTTGATATCCAAACTGATACACTTTTTTTGTTTTTGTTTTTATTCTAAATTCAGAATTTGATGCATTTCATTTTACATTTTAGTGTCCAAATATTTTTTTAATTTGTGATTTGAGCTCAACATTGTCTTATATGTATTTGTACTTATCCATTGTGTTATTTTTACTAATGTTGTGTGTTTTTGTAGATGGGTTTTATGTTGTTAATGATCAAATAAACATTTCAATTACAAACATAAGGATATGATATTTTAACTGGTGTGACCACAAGTGCAAAAACGCAACACAGCAAAGAACAATAAATGACTTTGAAGTGCTAGCTATGGTACTGCTGTTATATGAGTATGTCGGCAGCTTTACCCTGCCAGATGGACAAAGATACATTTCTGACATAGAGAAAATCCCCCATCCAGACGAGGATCTTCCCAGTATACCTAAGTATACACATTTCTACACTTCTGGGTGGTAGAGGACAAACTGACTTGGTCTGTTTCCGCAGTGTTGGCTCATCAGGTCTTAGTGGGGTGTGTTAGAGGAAATCATGCCGAAGAGTAAGACGCAGAAAAGTAATGAAGCACTCTGTACCTTTGAGGCCTTAACCTTTACACCTAATTCTTTAGCTTTGCATCTCTGTCAGTGCATCATCTGTATTGTGGTTTCAGCAGGATGTAGATATGGTTGCACTTCCACGTAGGTGCTCCTCGAGCCAAAGGTCACTAAAACATCTTAGGTCTCACCTGATCACACAACACTACTACCAGTAAGAACTACTACTAATGCTAATTCCTCAAACAGAACCTCAAAGATACTATTGGAGTACTACTCACAACAACAAAACAGTAAATACAATTATAGTGCATACAGCATCAGATCCCAAAGTCTTTTAACAAGCAGATATAAGTTAAAGCTGCAAAATGTAAGATTCTAGCGCAGTGCCCGTTGGGGCAGGTGCAACATGCGGGTGTCTGCTCCTGCTTGGCACAGATTGGGTTTAATGGGTACTAAATGCACCCTATAGGCCATGTGTGTTCCAAATAAGCCCACTTCATGATTTATCGGTAAATAAATATAGATTTTAAATGAAACAATAAAAACAAATTCTATTAAAATCTGTAATCTCTTAACTCTAGATAGCTATATTCAGTGTGTCTTTGTTGCTAAGATTTAGCTGCAACACACACACACACACGCACACACACACAGACTCCTGGATATATTGATAGATGGCCAGAATCTTAGTTGAAAACATTCTAAAAATGAAGTAACATTATAAACAGACGATGTGTCAAAGACGTCTACATATTCTGTTGCAGCAGCTACTGAAATTAGCATGCTAACTATAGCCATGTTTTGTCCTGTCCTGTAATCACATTCATGCCTCCAGTGGTGATAGTGTGTGACTGTAGCACCCAGTCTGCCCTCCTTCCATTATGAGAGGATAAAGAACAACACACACACACATATACTTTTTGAGTTTATACCGAAAACTAAAACTGTGCAATAATGAGACTTGAGAGATTTAAGAGATTTGTACCAAAGTGGAGCACATGGAGAATAAAATACTTGGAAGAGAGGAGTCAAAGGTGGCGATGTGACATGAAGCATAAGTGAGTTAGGTGAGTCAGCATCCAGACTGCCAGCTCCTACTGCAGCTTTCTAGCCATCGCTGGCTTGTTCGTCAAGGAGCTTAATGACATGAGGACTATTACCCACCACAAGGGTAGCTGCGTTATGGTGATAAGGTGGACCAGGATGCACAAAAACATCAGACTAAGTTTAGTTGTGGAGCTAGCAGACCACACTGATCCCTCATTGCATTCTCCTGTGACTCCTCTCTGTTGGGCTGTTGCTCTCTGTGTGCTCCGCTGAGCAGGAACCTAAAATATCAGTTCTGGTGGAGCATGTGGCAAGTGATTACAAATTCCACCATTCATTATTACTGTTAATGTTATGAAAAATATTTATGATGACACTTACTTTATTTTGAGTTCTTGAGTATATACTTTATATACCTGTTAATATTTTTCTCCTAATTTTAAAAACAATGTCAAGATAAAGAGCCATTATTGTCTTTATATACCTCTCACCATGTGGATCTTCTCTTCTAAACTTGAAACATGTGATGTTTCCTAAGTAGGACGTACCGTGTGAAATGAGGCTGGCCAATCAAAAAGAGTCTTGTCTTTTAAGAGGGGAGTAAAGATCACAATTCTTTTCATTCAACACAAGAATTTGAACACAATGACATCTCCGAACTTTGTCTTCTTTCTGACATTGTTGTTGTTGGGGAAAATAGGTGAGTTGTGTTTTTGTGGCTCGAGTTTCTTTATTTTTGTTTAAAGCCTTCATATTTCTGACATTTTTTGGGACAATCATTATGCTGAATTCCATCAGATGTGATTAATTGTGCATTGGCTTTGTCTCTCATTTTACCTCAGCTCATATGACTGATCTGAAACGGTCCTCATCTGTTCGTCAAGAAAAACGTTTTGTATCAGCAAATGTTGGAGAAAATGTGACTTTGCAATGTTTTTATCAAGGTGATAAATCAGCATGGGTTTTCTGGTACAAACAAACTCTTGGACAGAAACTGAAGCTCATCTCTACAAAGTATGCGTACGAAACAAGAAGCACTTTTTCTGATGAATTCAAGAACAATCCACGCTTCAGTACGAACAGTGAAAACGGTGTAAATAACTTCACAATTTCTGATTTGCACATTTCAGACTCAGCTACTTATTTCTGTGCAACTGGCTCTACATTTGACTTCACATTTGCAGAAGGGACATATATCCATGTAAAGGGTTCAGGTTTGAATGTCCCAGCTTTGGTCCATCAGTCAGAATCTGACACCATCCAGGCAGGAGGCTCTGTGACTCTGAACTGTACAGTCCACACTGGGACCTGTGATGGAGAACACAGTGTTTACTGGTTCAAGAACTCTGAAGAATCTCATCCAGGACTCATTTACACCCATGGAGGCAGGAATGATCAGTGTGAGAGAAACACACAAACACACAGCTGTGTTTATAACCTGCCAATGAAGAACCTGGATCTTTCTCATGCTGGGACCTACTACTGTGCTGTCGCCTCGTGTGGACACATACTGTTTGGAAACGGGACCAAGCTGGAATTTGAAAGTAAATAACTTTATAGTTCATTTGATGAACAAATGTTTAAGATTTCTTTCCAAATTTTGTATGACTGGAGTTAATTGATGCTAATTTGATAGCTCTGTTTCTGTTGTCTGCCACTCTACAGAAGAGGTGGACTCTTTTGACTTGGTGTATTTTCTGAGTGGAGCTTTGACTTTCACCACCATCCTGGCTGTGTTACTGGCTTTCTTATTGTACAAGATGGCAAAGAGAAACAGTCAATCTACAGGTAAGTGCACAGTTTGTATCTCTTAGTTTGGGGACAGCTCTTTGCTCTGACAGTCCAATATTCAGAAAAATACACTGGAGTAAAAGAGGTTAATTGGTGTGGGAAAGATCAAACCATTTGATATTAGGCAAAAAACCTGACTGGAACGGTATACTGGATTTTACCACAGGGTGTCGTACTTGATTCAGCAGCATTTGAATCAGAGTGAGCAACTTAATTTCGCTTGCACCTCTAAGTTGTTTTGCTAACTGACGATTAGCAGAAGAAGGAGAAGAACATTTAGTACAAAACTGTTCCTTATTGGTGCCCTTTTAGTTTAGGGGTTTGGGCCCATGACGCTGTTGGCATAGGTTGCTTTTCAATTAGCCAACTTCTCTATTCAAAATATTATTGTTTTATTGTTTGACAATGCTTTGGTCAAGGACGGGTTCAGTTTAGGAACAGACACAACAGTTGGGGTTTGAGAAATATTGTGATTTAGGTTAAATGATCACTCTATTAGAACTATTGGGACATCGGAACAATGGCATTGCACCAACACTTTGTGTTCACTAATAATAACTTTTTTATATATTTTTTTCTGTTTCACAAGTAGATTCTCAAGACAGATTATCAACTCCCTCCACTACAAATGCAGAGGTGAAATGTATCCAAATTGCACAACAATTAACTTTAAAAAAATATACATATATTTTCTTATGTAAATGTTAATATAATTCTACGTATGTTCTTACCAGGGTTTCAGAGACGGAGACGACCTCCATTATGCTGCTTTGAGTGTAAACCTGCCCAACAGATCAAGAATACGGAGGAGCAACACCAATGATGAATGTGTGTACTCTGGTGTAAAGCAATAGAACTGGACATGTTACATTTCTATATTTCCAATTCTATTTTTTTAATCATATTTCAAGTGTGATGTAGATTTGCATGTAGATTTTGAGATAGATGTATGTTTTACAATGTATGCCCGGTGCCAACATTCAGTTCAATGCAGGAAGCCATGCAGCCTTTATTGTGTGAGGTGAAGTTTGTCATGAAGCTCTTATGCTTGATTTTATTTTTGATGCTGTGATATAACGTTTTTTTAATATATTGGTTTTGATGTCCACATCATCTGTATCACTGTGATGTTTTGATTTAATTATAGAGGATCTGAACAATTCATTTACCCTTTGGTACGAATAAAAAAACCTTACAGGATGCTGTATGAGTTGGGGTGTTGGTTGATTGTAGCATATCTGATTTTCATGCACAAGACTGCAGTTTTTGAATCCTATCTTTACGTGCCAGGAACCACAAAGAAAGCATGTGTTTAAACCATCAAGTTTATTACAACAAAATATTGATAATGTACTGGTTCAGAAAGCTTCTCATTAGGTTACATTTATGGCTGGTTACCTGTTAGAACAGTTTACTACTGCCAGCATCTTTACAGCAGCAGTCTGACCTTCATATATGCTTTGTCAAGTACAAATGCACTTTGAATATGTAACTATGCAGGACAACCCTATGAAAGTTACTGTTTTTGAAGGTTTGTGCCCAAATTGGACGAAAACCACAAAACACCAGCAGTAGTGTAATGGTGTATTGCTAGTGGGTATGCTTTGGCTTCAACCCCAAAGTTTTCAAAGTTTATTGATGTGTTTATTTCAAATTTGCAGTTATGTGAGATGTTCCTTAAGCCAAAGGCCCCTTAAACAAGTCACATCACACTAATACTAACACTACTACAAGTAAGAAATACTTACAATGCAAATTCTTCCAACACAATCTAAGATACTATTTGGAGTACTACTTACAGTGACAAAAACAGGGGATAAAATACTAGTGCATAGAGCAAATCACAAAGTCTTCTAACAGGCAGATACAAGTTAAAGGTTCAAATGGTGAGATATGACCACAATCTTAGTTTTAAAATATTCTAAATATAAAGTTACAACCTCTATGTATTCTGTTGCAACATCTACTGAAATTAGCATGCTAACAATAGCCATGGCTTGTCCATCTTGTAATCTCATTTGCCCCCAGTGGTGATAGGGAGTAACTGTAGCATCCACTCTAAGTGAGAGGATAAAGAACTGCACTTTATAGCTGTTAGCAGCCTGAGTTTTCACCAAACACTAAAATGATTACTAGATGTGGCAAATAAACTGAGTTTCTGTCTTTAAGAGACTGTTGCAGTGATTAATCCCCAGAGTGCTTTGCTCCATCTCAGTACAGATTTGTTGCTCAGTGAAGCACATGGAGAATAACAGCCAACAGAGAGGAGTCACA
Organism: Serranus cabrilla; assembly: GCA_903364295.1. Taxonomy (NCBI): domain Eukaryota; kingdom Metazoa; phylum Chordata; class Actinopteri; order Perciformes; family Serranidae; genus Serranus; species Serranus cabrilla. The sequence goes on along the minus strand of CAFUXE010000383.1, from coordinate 337,100 downwards.
GGTGGCAATGTGACAGGAAGCACAAATGAGCCGGGCGAGTAAGCATCCAGGCTAGGCTGAGAGAAGCTCATGCCGCTTTGCACCTTTCTTGCCAATGCCGGCTTCCTCGTCAATAAACTCAACGACACGAGACTGCAGATTATGATCCACCACAAGTATAGCTGTGTTATGGTGATATCCGAGACCATGCGCAATACATCAGTCTAAGTTTAGTCGTGGAGCTAGCAGGCCACATTGTTCCCACATTGAAAACCACATTGCATTCACCTGTGACATCTCTCTGCTGGGCTGTTGATCAGGATGAACTCTTTAGGGACCCGTCCATCTAAACAGTCTTTTAAACCTAAACTATCAGTTCAGGTGAAGGTTTTCCTGTTAGTATGGAACTTCCCTATGCATTTTTGAAAAAAATACGATGTTTATTCTGGGTATAACAGAGTACACAATCTTGATGAGAGTCATCATTGCGATTACTGCCCCCTACTTTTTTTGGAGCATGCAGCCAGTGAAATCCATGAATTCAGATATTATCTAAAATTATATGTAAGATCTAAGTTTATAGGCAGGTAATTCTTTAATCTTTGTGGCAAGCAGGCAATCCATTAACTCAATATTATGTTTGTGTTTATCATTAATTTTGATAAGTAATCATCATTATTTTTATTATTGATGGATGTTTTTAACAGGTAGGTAAATTATTGAACATGCATGTTGCTGTGTCTGCTGTAGACAGTGATGGTATAATGTGGAGCATAATAACACTACTTTACTTTTGTTAATTCTGTGTAGACATTTTATACCTGTTGTTGCCTTACTTGTAAATATGATACCAAGATAGAGAGCCATTATTGTCTTCATATACCTCTCACCATGTGAATCTTCTCTACTAAACTTGAAACATGTGATGTACTAAGTAGGACGTACCATGTGAAATGAGGCTGGCCAATCAAATACAGTCTTGTCTCTTCAGAGGGGAGTAAAGTTCACGATTCTCTTCATTCAACACAAGAATTTGAACACAATGACATCTCCGAACTTTGTCTTCTTTCTGACGTGTTTGTTGTTGGGGAAAATAGGTGAGTTGTGTTTTTGTGGCTCAAGTTTCTTTATTTTTATTTAAAACCTTCATATTTCTGACATTTTTTGGGACAATCATTATGCTGAATTCCATCAGATGTGATAAATTGTGCATTGGCTTTGTCTCTCTCTTTACCTCAGCTCATATGACTGATCTGAAACGGTCCTCATCTGTTCGTCAAGAGATACGTTTTGTGTCAGCAAATGTTGGAGATAATGTGACTTTGCAATGTTTCTACCAAGGCGATGAAGCAGCATGGCTTTTCTGGTATAAACAAACTCTCGGACAGAACCCGAGGCTCATCTCTTCAAAGTATACGTTTGATACAAGAAGCACTTTTTCTCAGGAATTCAAGGATGATCCACGCTTCACTCTGGATACTGTAAACAGTTCATATCACTTGAAAATATCTGATTTGCACATTTCAGACTCAGCTACTTATTTCTGTGCAACTGGCTCTACGTTTGTCTTGAAATTTGCAGAGGGGACATTTATCCATGTAAAGGGTTCAGGTTTGAACGTTTCAGCTTTGGTCCATCAATCAGCATCTGAGAGCATCCAGCCAGGAGGCTCTGTGACTCTGAACTGTACAGTCCACACTGGGACCTGTGATGAAGAACACAGTGTTTACTGGTTCAAGAACTCTGAAGAATCTCATCCAGGACTCATTTACACCCATGGAGGCAGGAATGATCAGTGTGAGAGGAACACACAAGCACAAACCTGTGTGTACAACCTGCCAATAGAGAGTCTGGATCTTTCTCATGCTGGGACCTACTACTGTGCTGTCGCCTCATGTGGACACATAGTGTTCGGAAACGGGACCAAACTGGATTTGAAGGTAAGTAACTTTTTAAGCTGATTTGATTAAAAAAAAAGTTTAAGGTGTCTTTTCAAACTACAAGTTAACATTTGATAGCTCTGTTTCTACTGTCTACCAGTCTACAGAAGAGGTGGAATCTTTTGTCTTGGTGTATTTCCTGAGTGGAGCTTTGACTTTCACCACCATCCTGGCTGTGTTACTGGCTTTGTCATCGTACAAGATGACAAAGAGAAACAGCTGTCAATGTACAGGTAAGCGTATCTTTGCATATTTTAGTTTAGTTTGTTATAACAGCCCAATATTCCCCCAAAATCAGTGGAGTCCAATAGTTGGGGCAATGTAAAAATGATCAAACCGGATCGATATTAAGCCCAACACAAGACTGGACTAGTATACTGGTATTTACCACTAGGCGTTGCACTTGATTCAGCAGCAGTTAAAATGTTAAAATGATTCCGTTAGACCATTTATAAGACCAATTATTTTAAGCTTGTATACCTGACCAGCAAAATTGTGAATCAACTCCAGAGTCCAGTGACTGCCAATGTGCCTCTCAAAAATATAATTGTTTTTTTAGTCAATCTTAACATTTGATTAAGGAAGGAGAAATATTGTGCTTTGGGTTAAATGATCACTTATTAGGACTATTGGGACATCGGAACAATGTCATGGCACCGACACTTTTGAATTAATGAGCTTTTTACTGTTTCACAACCAGATTCTCCATCCAGATCATCTGCTCCTTCTACTACAAATGCAGAGGTGACATTTATAACTATTTCCACTTCAACAATCAACTGTTTTGTGGATATTTGCCTTATGTAGATACCCTTATCCTTCTACGTATTTTCATACCAGGGTTTCAGAGACGGAGACGACCTCCATTATGCTGCTTTGAGTGTAAACCTGCCCAACAGATCAAGAATACGGAGGAGCAACACCAATGATGAATGTGTGTACTCTGGTGTAAAGCAGTAGAACTGGACATGTTACATTTCTATATTTCCAATTCTGGATTTGTATCATATTTCATGTGTGATGTAGATTAACATGCAGATTTTGAGATAGATATATGTTTTACAATGTATGCCTGGTGCCAACATTCAGAGATGTGTGGCCTTTATTGTGTGAGGTGAAGTTTGTCATGAAGTTCTTCGTATAAAAAATAAAATAAAAGTTTAAGAAATTCTGTGATATTAATTGTTTGTAAAATATTTGTTTTGATGTTCCTAAGTCTGTATCTCAAAGCTGTCTTGATTTAATTATCGAGCATCTGCACAACACATGTAAAAGTATGGTGTATGAGTTTCATATCATGACACAAGCTTAGAGTAACCTTTACCCAGTGAATAGTTCTTGCACAGCCATGATATTTGCCTGATATTATTTACACTACACAGTATACATTTGCAGAGTCTTTTAGAAATTTAATTACAATTAAAGATAGCATAAAGGCAATTTTAACAGTTCAAGTGGGTTTATTTGAGGAAATAGGCTAATTGTGTGTAAGGTGTATTTTTTTTAACATATGCACATTATAATGTATAGGTCACCTACGCTTTAAGACTCTTTCTTTCAGGAAGGGGTGGAACATACTGTGTTCTGCGGTGGCCCAGCACCAGTGACACCTTGCTCATTTCAAAGAAAGCTTACACATACCTGCACTGAGTGTGTATTGAGCTGCAGGACCACAGCTTCTGCTTAGGTGCTGTTTTAGCTGCCCAGCTAAAGTAATCCATTTATAGTATGAGCAAAGCTTCATAAGATACAGTCGTTATGCATGCTTAAATGTTTGTTCACTATAATTTACTAAACTATGCAAGAAATGAAGCATTTGTTACTGAGAACAATCCTTTTCACCCCTTCACACCTTTTGTAATGTATCTCTTTCAGTGCATTCAGTACATCTTGTGGTTTTCCACAGGATGTGAGGACGTTTGCACTCTCATAATTTAAGCTCTTTAGCCAAAAAAAATCCTCTCCTTGAGGGAGACTTTTGATTTTGAGCTTAAAAAAAAAACGTGACTTAATTAAAAAAAAAAACAGCACAGCCCTTGTCAGGTCACATTTATGTGATTTTGTTGGCTATATAAATGACAAACTTTATCTATTTGAGAAGTAAAACCATGTTCAACTTTGTGCCCAATGGTAGTTATTCATGTACACAGAACTGCCTTCTGCTGCCAGTCCAATGGAGGTGGAAAGAGGTTAATGAAATTCAGTGACAACTCGGTTGGGAGCTGTAATAATCTCCAGACATTTCTTGCATCATGTGAACCTCTCTACAACAAAGAGAAAGAAAAAATCTTGACCCTGCACTTGGGAGGAAACAAGTGGTATTTCTTAGTAGGACAGTACAGCGTCATTTCATGTCAGCCAATCAAACACACTCCTGTCTTTAAGAGCGGAGAAGGTACCAAAGTTCCTTTCATTTCACACATCAAATTGAACACAATGGCATCTCCAGCGTTTGCTCTCTATCTCACTTGTCTGTTCTTGGTGAAAATGGGTAAGTTGTATTTTTTGTTTATCAAACTTTTATCTTGCAGAGAAGCATCTTTCCTTATACTTTCTGATATTTTAATGCACTGATTTAGCTGAGTACTTACACGTAGAATTAACTTGAAATTTGATCTTAATTCCCTTCAGCTCAGACAACTGGTTTGACATTCTCACCTGATCGTCACAAGTCACATTTTTTATCAGCTACAACAAAGGAGAACTTGACTTTGCAATGTTTCCATGAGGGTGCTATTGCTGCAAGGCTTTACTGGTACAAACAAACTCTGGGGCAGAAACCGAGGCTCATTTCTACTTCCTATTTGTATGATAAAAAAATGTATTTTTATGACGAATTCAAGAACAATTCACGCTTCACATTGAATACTGAAAGCGGTAAAAATCATTTGACAATCACAGATTTACGCATTTCAGACTCAGCTAACTATTATTGCATAAGTTGCTATCTATACACGTTGGAGATATCAGAAAGCACTTTAGTCAATGTAAGGGATCCAGGTTTGAATGCCCAAACTGTGGTCCATCAATCAGCATCTGAGAGCATCCAGTCAGGAGGCTCTGTGACTCTGAACTGTACAGTCCACACTGGGACCTGTGATGGAGAACACAGTGTTTACTGGTTCAAGAACTCTGAAGAATCTCATCCAGGACTCATTTACAGCCATGGAGGCAGGAATGATCAGTGTGGGAGGAATGGACAAACACAAACCTGTGTCTACAACCTGCCAATGAAGAGCCTGGATCTTTCCCATGCTGGGACCTACTACTGTGCTGTTGCATCATGTGGACACATACTGTTTGGGGACGGGACCAAATTGGACATTGGAGGTTGGACTTTCTAGATAATGTTGTTGTACTTAGGGATGTCATGAAACCACAGATCTAATAGTTGATACCAATGCCTGTGAAAAACTCCAGTTTGATAATAAGAGAACAAATCCCATTTCATTCCTCCTGACCAACAGAGATGGTAAGAAATACCTGACAATTAACTTTAGACGGTAAGTTACATGTGCGATCAAGAGGAAATAATAGAACCGTAGTTGCATCTGTAAAGTTTTGCTGTCATTTTCTTTCCTGTCAAGGCAAAAAAATGCAGTGACGACTTTGCAGTCAACTAACTTGTTGCTCTCACTACCAATATTTGCTACCCTATTTCAACCATATAAGGGTGAGAAAATGAGTATGCAGAGTCAAATTACTGTAGAACATGTGTACCATTGGGTTATCATGACGTCCCTAGTTGCATTTGCTAATTACTTGTTGGTACTTCCTAAGTTAGGATGACAAGAGAGAAACTTTGTGAAAGTTTTGTTTCTGATGTCCATCTCTCTGCAGTTGAGCTTGACTCTCCTTTCTTGGCGTATTTCTGGCATGGAGCTTCGACATTCACCACCATCCTGGTTGTTTTACTGGCTTTCACAGTGTGCATGATGAACAAGAGCTGCAAATCTTCAGGTAATGTTTGTATCTAACCACTTGAATTCACTGAATTTGGCTTCTGAGTAAAATAACCCTTTTTTCCTGTTTTACAAACAGAGTCTGAAGCAAGATTTCCAGCTCCCTCCACTTTAAATGCAAAGGTGAATAAAAACTGTAAACTATTACTTTATTGTATATGCCATTGTTTTCAATAACAAAATAACTTATATATTTTGTTACCAGGGTTCCTGGCATGCAGAAAGACTCTATTATGCTGCTTTTAGTGTCAACCTACACAACAGATCAAGAAGTCAGAGGGATCCGACCTGGAGTGAATGTGTGTACCACCGCGCAAAGCAGTAGATCTCTACACGGAATATTTGTAACCTGTAATGAATATTTTCTGTATATCCAAGTCAAATGCTTTAATAGCTTCAAAATATAATCACCCTATGCTTTGCTAATGTGCATATTCAGGATACTTTGTTGTTTGAATGACTTAGCCTGCCTTTATATTTAGAAGCTCGAATGAACTGATGCTGTAAGTCACTTACATGGTAAGATCATCTTGTGTAAATCTGTTTTTTTTACTAAATCACATACATGTGTTTTTGTATGTGAATTGTATGTTGTTAATGACCCAATAAACAAAATCATTCAACAATATGTGTGTGCGCATGTTCTTTACACATGAGTAGAAAGTCCAACAAGTTGTGAAACTCAATTGTCTCAAAATTAATTTTACTAGGTAACAACCATCTGTTTCATTGTGTAATTTTGCTCACAAAATAAACACTGATGCAGCTTATTCAAAAGAAGAGAATGATTCTATGTCGCACTGGTTTACTCTGGCTCAAACACCTAACATAAAAAAATACATGAAACAGCCAGCACACTCTGACCTGACGCCTTTTACCACCTTACGCTCTGTTGGTGCTGCAGCCTTTGTGGTTTTCAGCAGGATGTAAGAGTTTCTGTACTCTCACATGTGAAGACCATTTGCAGTAAACACCTAAAACAGTATAGTACATATGAGATGACATTTAGCCAAACGCAACCACCAGTACAAATACTGTAAGTGCTGGTCACAATACTTCAAATTGTAAAATTAAAAGTGATTTAGAAGCATTTTTTACATTCTGCCTTAAATGCAGCAGTATGTAACACTAGTGGAGTGTTTGTAGTGGGTGATTGCTGCTTGCAACTTTCTCAAGAAACCGCCCATCCAAATATCTTCACACTCGCACTCCCTTGGGTGCTGAGCAATACACCTGCCAATAGATTTTGTAAAAGCTAGAATATACACCTCATTTTCTATTAGCTTTTTGGGATCAGGCTATTTTTTGGAACAAAAATGACCATTTGGAAAGGTAAACTGCTGGTGATAGAAATGTTTGAGTTTGCTACAGTGTTAGATCTCTGGTCTCTTTTTCCCCAATACAGAATTATTTTAAACCCAGGATCAATTAGAGAGTTAATACTCGCCACATTACACTTATGCACTTATGACTACTACAAATCAATATTTCCTCTATATCTCAAGAGCTCGAACACTTCCCTGGGTCCTCAGCCATACGTGCACCAGGTGTGAAGTCTTCATGTTTTTGCTTTTGTAACATTAATATTATTGGTTATGCCATTGTATCAGCCACAGCAGATGGCTAATTATTGCTTTCTCTCAATGTTTCATGTGTGGTGTTAGTAGCATATGTGCTTTGGACGGTAATCTGCTTGAATCCAGGTCCAATAAGCATACTACAGTGTTTTTGTCAGGAGAACTGGAGGTAGGTGGATTTATCTGTGATGACACACATTTTTTGTTGATCCTTCCAGGCTTTTTCTTTTATATAATTTCATTATGCTGGCAAAACTTCCTTATATCCATGTCCTGCCTCAGTAACACAAAATTAATAGAATTTTGATAAACAATCAAGCCACCCTTCATTTTATATGTACTGTGAAATATTAAATACAACACGCAGCACATGATTGTTTTCTGCTACTGCTTTAACAGAGAGTGCTTATCGTGCTTGGAAGGAACAGCTCTTTTTTTCTGTTAAACACGATGAATATCAATCCATTACCAAATCTTGAGCAGAAATGCACTTCATTGTGTCAAGGTACTGGTATGTTTTTATATCTCTCTCAAAATGTGAACATTTCGTAAAAAAAAACTAAAAAAACTTGACACTGACAATGACAGACAGCATGTGAACATGTTTCCTATACCGTGTCACTTCAGGTTAGCCAATCAGATGCATTCCTGTCTCTGAAGAGTGGAGAAGAAAATATTCTTTCATTCAACACAGCAACGTCAAGACAATGACATCTTCAGCGTTTGCTCTCTGTCTCACATGCTTGTTCTTAGGGAAAATGGGTAAGTTGCATTTTTGTAACTCCATCTTTCATCTGTTAGTGTGTGTGTGTGTGATGTTGGGAATGGTATTTTGAATGCTGATTACTCTGTCTTCCATCATATTACAGTAACATTTGCTTTGTCTCTCCTCTCACTTCAGCTCAGACGACTGATCATGAACGCTCATCTGTTCGTCAAGAGAGTGGTTTTGTATCAGTGAAAACTGGGGACCAATTGACTTTGCGATGTTCCTATGAAAGCAATATTGTTCCAAAGCTCTCCTGGTACAGACAAACTCTAGGACAGAAACCAAGGCTCATCTCTACCTTCTTTAAATATAATATAGATACAACTTTTCATAACGAGTTCAAGAACAATTCACGCTTCACAGTGGATACTGAAAATGGTAAAAATCACTTGACAATCACAGACTTGCACGTATCGGACTCAGCTACTTACTATTGCATTAAAACAGTACAATCAATCGAATTTTTAGAGAGCACTATTGTTAATGTTGAAGGTTCAGGCTTGGATGTCCCAGCTCTGGTCCATCAGTCATCATCTGAGACCGTCCAGCCAGGAGGCTCTGTGACTCTGAACTGTACAGTCCACACTGGGACCTGTGATGGAGAACACAGTGTTTACTGGTTCAAGAACTCTGAAGAATCTCATCCAGGACTCATTTACACCCATGGAGGCAGGAATGATCAGTGTGAGAGGAAATCCAACACAGAGACACAAACCTGTGTCTACAATCTGTCAATGAAGAGCCTGAATCTTTCCCATGCTGGGACCTACTACTGTGCTGTTGCATCATGTGGACACATACTGTTTGGACAGGGGACCAAGCTGGACATTGAAGGTAAGAAACTTCCTACCAGCATCTGATCATTTGTATGTCTTAAACAAATATGGAATGAAAGTTTGTATATGGTATTTGTCTTTGGGGAGTTTTTCTTTATTCTAGTCAATGCTCTAAGAATGGAGGATACCATATGTCCTAGAGATTGAAGAAACCCCTATAAGGAAAATTTGTGATATGGGGCTGAATGTATAAAATTTGCCTAGTTGTTGTAATTTCACTACCAAATGATGTCCCGCCATGATTTTAACATCCCATTGGTCCGACTGCCTAATAGTAATTTTCAGAAGGACCCACATTTCTATGTGTCGGACCAATGGGTCTGAACAATGAGCGGTCCTTTGGATAAAAGCTGAAAACATGCTGAAAGCGTCTCATGTCTGGCTCTGTACAGATGGGGTGAACTCCTGCGACTCTCTTGTGTATTTCTTGGGCGGTGGTTTGGCATTCACTACCCTCCTGACTGTTTTACTGGCTTTCACAGTGTGCAAGATGAGCAACAAAAATGGCTGCCAATCTAAAGGTAACTGGTACATTTTTATCGGTTAGCTTCAGTTCACAGAATTTTGCTTTTGAATTAAATATTTTCTGTGTTTCACATCCAGAGCCCCAAGCAAGAGCTCCAGCTCCCCCCACAGCAGATGCAGAGGTGAATGCCGTTTGTTTTTAACATTCATCTATCTTGACATCATTTCTGTCAGAAACAATATTGTCATCTGCCTTTTATGTATTTTGTTATCAGGTTAACGAAGATGCAAACAACCTCCATTATGCTGCGTTAAGTGTTAACTTGCCCAGTAGATCAAGAAGACAGAGGAACAACACCAATAATGAGTGTGTTTACTCCACTGTAAAGCACTAGAAGTGAACATGTTTATAATGTGTGTAAAGTGGCAATGTCTTAGAGTCTAATGTCGATATCCATATAGATCTTACTGTCTACACTTCAGTATGATGGATATAACTGTGTTGTTGCTGTAAGCTTTGTCGTAACTTAAATAAAATATCCTATCTACAGTTAAAGTAGAAGTTTCTATATATTCATTATAAGTGTTTTTATGTTGAATTTTTTAAGTTTAGAGTGCTGGTGAAAGAGGAAAGGCTTTAGGAAGAAGAAGCTGGATGAATCAGTCATACCGGTCTATTCTGATAAGAATCTTGCTCTATAAAAGGCAGGCTAATATTACTCACGTTAATGTGAGGGATGGTCTGAGCTATTGTACCGGATAACTGTTACTTATGTATCCATGCTCAATACTGTAGTTTTTTGTGTATTGTGCATATTCATGTATTTTGTCCCATTAAGTATGAAATAAATATATCTGTGGAACACTTTGACCTTGAGACAGTGCTGTGAATGTGTTTTCTATTTATGGTAGCGGAACATTTTGCTTAGTCAACAACGTGTATGATGGTTGGATGAATGAATGATTATATCGGCCTTCAGTGATTAGCGAAGTACAATGCGGTTTGTTTTTTTAGACCTGCTCATTGTTCCGACATCCCATTGGTGCCCCTTCAGTTTGGCCTTCTTGCCCCAGCAGATTTTGCCATTTTCTCCTCTGCTTCTTTACTATCAGTGCACACGTGTCTTCTGTTGTGGATCTTAATTCTTATTCGGTAAAGGGTAACCCTGCACGCATAACCAGTGCTGGGTTTGAGTGTGAGCCTCGGAAACCGCTATTTATGAAAACAGTTTGAAAGAATTCTTGCTCTGGCCAACCACGACTAGATGTATGAAACTCAGTCTATATGTATAACTAAATATATATAAATATGCATGTTTGTGTTTTATACATTTCAATCATTGCAAGCACACTTGCACCCACACCTACAGTTAGCCATAAATGAAAAAAAAACAGTTTTGAAGCATTAGCACATAATTAAACTCCTATGCATAAGCATGAAGCGTGGCTGTGGCTAACTGATCACATTTCTGCATACCAGTATGTGTTAAAATCTCAACCATCTTTATAACTAAACGACACAAGGGTGATCAATGATTAATTCATAGCTCTGATGTCGAAACTGACTTTAAAAGAGTGCTTCACCATTGATAATAAAAAAATAAAACATGGCTTTATCCCTACAATTATGAAATTCCAGACCTGGTTACAATGTTGTAGTCAGTAAATGGTTTTGTTTAGGCACGAAAAACAGTTGGTGAGGCTAAGACAAAGACCACTTGTTCTGACAATTGAGTCAGACTCTTTTTTAGCAGGTTAATCCAGTTGCACATCAAGGTCACATCTCACTCTGTGAATTGTTGGTTTATTTTGACCAAATCAGAGTTGGTTATCATTGTGTCATCCTACTTCTTCTGCCCTGAATTACTTCCCTAACTTTTCATGGAGTCATCAACCAAATCTTTTCTTGTCAGCATTCCTTTTCAGGCGCCTGGGGAAAACCAAGCAGCCTGATCATTTGCACCAGGCAGAAAACTGGAGGCTCTACTTTGTGTTACTGTTGGGTGTACGATCAGGCCTGCTACCTTCTGGTCGTCTGGGACCTGTCGACCTCCACCCACATACATACATTTAAGCTTTCTGTCTCTTTTAGTGCAGCACACGTTGTGGTTTTTGGCAGGATGTAGAGGTGTATGCATTCTTACAAACAACAGACGCTTCTTAAGAGAAATACCACACTTCAGCCACCACAGTTCTGTAGTCATAGAATACGATTAAATAAAATACTGCCAACACCATGAGAAAGATTTTGAGAATATTGTGTAAAGAATTTAAAAACATCCCGTTGAAGTGCTGCATTAGAACAGAAAAGGACATTTCCGCAGCTACTTTGCCTAAAAACAACAGCTTCAAAATCCTTTTGATGCTCCTCCATCATTCCCAATCTGCGCTACAGAAGGACGTTCTTACACTGTATACATTTTGTGAGCTGGTAAGATCTCCTGCAACAAGTTTGTAAGCAAGAGGGTTTATGGAGATTCTTTTCTTTTTGACCCTAACCCCAAAAGTGCAGACACACGAAGGTTGACAAGCAAACTGGCAAAGACTGCAGAGAAGAGCCGGCCTCAAATACTCCAGGTGATTGCTGAGTGACTGCAGGTGTCGAGATGATTGCAGCAGCCTGCCTCACCTGCACACACAGAAAGGAGGGGGGAGGGAAAAACCAGGTGGAATCCTAACATTAGTTAGATTATCCTGTTAAAATAACGGCATTTCATAACACTGCTGTAAATGTATTTCAGCCATTCAAGTGGAATGGCTCCAAAAATGGCAGTGTCGGTCTGTCTAAAATATTGCAACATCCATGAAATGGATTGACATTTTATAAAGACACAGAAGGATTTCTGACCCCCTGAATTCTTCAGGATCACCAGTCTAAGATTAACATTTGTGTTAGTCCACGATTGTCGTAACCCGTTGTAACGATTTTCCTGGTACCCACAGGAAGTATCCTACATGATTTGGTGATCCCCAAACTTTTCTTCAAACACCAACAGGAGGATCAGGAGCACACCACTTAGCATCTAAGACCTAATCTGGAGACTGCTCATTGTTCTGACTTCACATTGGTCTGCCACATAGATATATGGGTCTTGTGGCCCAATCGTCTGAAAGTTCATAGACAGATGTGGCCAAAATTGTTATATGTTTACACATAGCCTTCAGGTCATTTTTAGCCAACGTGGCTTTTGTGTTAGGGTTATATTGTGTAATTATGATACTTGTTTTAAGAACGAACAAAGGAGGGAAAACTCAAAATAATATTTTCAAAAGTATACCAACATGTGTACTTATAGCTATTTTAAAAGTATTCTTATTTAGGTTATTTTTATCCTTGAACATCTAGCAAAGATATTTTCTGAAAAGACAGCACAGGACATATAATTTACAGAGGATGCATTTAATTTATTTTGAAAATTCTAACCACTGATTTAGAAGAATTTATTCTTGGTGTATTTGATATATAGTTACTAAAATATAATGCATACCTAATAATGTCCAGTTCATTGTTATCATCCCTGAGTCCTACTTTGTTATTAGTGTTAACATTGCCATGACACCAAACTACGATTCATATCTTCTCTCCTTGAGACTGTAACCATGCAAAGCATGAAAGGTAAGCCTAGCTTCTTACAGTGGCAGTGAGCATGTGATCTAGTTTCCTAAATAGGATGTATAGTGTCACTTCAGTTTGGCCAATCAAAGACAGTCTTCTCTGTTAAAAGTGGAGAAAAGATTGAGATCCTTTTCATTCAGCGCAACACTTTAAACACAATGGCATCTCCAAAGTTTTTCTTCTGTCTGATATTTTTGTTTGGAAAAGTTGGTGAGTTTTTTGGTTTTGGTTTTTATTTGTGAGTGTAGTTTAAATTTTTTCTTTATTTTTGTCTTGTGTTCATGAATTGATTTTACCCTGTCTCTCCTACCATTTCAGTTCAGGAGGCTACTTTGAAAATGTCCTCATCTGTTCGTCAAACGACTGGTTTTGTGTTTCTTAAAACTGGGGACAGTGTCACTTTGCAATGTTTCTATGAAGTTGATGTAACTGCAAGGTTTTACTGGTATAAGCAAACCCTCGGACAGAAACCAAGGCTCATCTCTGAGTTCTACAAGTATAACAAAAAAGGAAGTTTTCAGGATGAATTCAAGAACGATCCACGCCTCACACTGGATACTGAAATAGGTCAAAATCACTTGAAAATAACAAATGTGCACATTTCCGACTCAGCAACGTACTTCTGTGCAAGTAGCCATTCATACAAGTTTGAATTTTATGAGGGCACAACAGTACATGTCTCAGGCTCAGGCTTGGATATCCCAGCTTTGGTCCATCAATCATCATCTGACACCATCCAGCCAGAAGGCTCTGTGACTCTGAACTGTACAGTCCACACTGGGACCTGTGATGGAGAACACAGTGTTTACTGGTTCAAGAACTCTGAAGAATCTCATCCAGGACTCATTTACACCCATGGAGGCAGGAATGATCAGTGTGAGAGGAAATCCAACACAGAGATACACAGCTGTGTCTATAACCTGCCAATGAAGAGCCTGAATCTTTCTCATGCTGGCACCTACTACTGTGCTGTTGCATCATGTGGACACATACTGTTTGGAGACGGGAACAAGTTGGAACAAGGTAGGTCATTTTATAGCAAAGATGTTTTCATTTATAAAAAAATAAGTAAATTCTCTCTTAACAAATTTGCAGAAAAACTACTATTAATAATTGTTTAATGTTTGGATATACAGATGAGGTTGACTGGCGTCTCAGGGTATTTCTTGATACATTTAAAATGGGGACTGCTCATTGTTCCGACATCCCATTGGTCCAACACATAGGTTTCGCAGCCCAATAGTCCAAAAAGTATGCTCTGGAGATCAATGACTGCCAGTGTGTTACTTTAAAATAATTGTGTTTAATGGCGTTATAACGTTGTGGTTAAGAAATTTTAGATTTAGGCCCAACAAATACTTGGTAAAAGGTAAAAAGAATACTTCTTTAGACATGGAACTGCCATAGATACTGCCAATGCCATGGTAAAGATATCATGTATAGAACAAAGATACTGGCATCACTGACTGAAGCTAAAGATCACAATGATGAGGCTCTGCTACAGCCAACATGGCAAGAAATCCAGTGCCGTCTTGATGTGTTTCGTGCAACTGATGGTGTCCATGCAGGGTAGTAATAAATGAGGTGAAAAAAAACAAAAAAAACTCAATATCTACTCCTGATTTGATCATTTCCACATATCTGCATTTTCATTTGCTTTTGTAATACATTTTTTTAATTTGCAAAGAGAATTTATGGACTCCCTGTATTACGTCCATGACCTCTGCAATGACTCCGTGTCCGTCTCTCTACAGCTGAGGTGTCTGAACCTCGTGTCTTGGTGTATTTCCTGGCTGGAGCTTTGGCATTCATGGTCATCCTGAGTGTTGTACTGGCTTTCTCCCTGTGCATTAAGTACAAAAGAAACAGCTGCGAATGTAAAGGTACTCTAACTGCTATTTCTTTTCTTTTTTTTTTTGACAATGTGACTCATTTAACTCAGCATTACAGTAAGGACTCTTCTTTTACTCTTTCAGAGTCTCATTCAAGTTGTTCAGCTCCCTCCACGACACTTGCGCAGGTATGTTTTTAATAGATTAACTATTGTATCACCATTCAAACATTTCTATGTTGCAACAATTTTTTGTACACTATTTTATTTCACTACAGCACTGTTGTTTATATTTTATTGTCAGGTCGACCAAAATGAAGAAAACATCCATTACGCAGCAGTGCTGGGACACAGGGTGAACCCATCTGGAAGACAAATGAATTCCACCAAGACTGAATGTGTGTACTCAAGCATTAAGCAGTAGAAGTGTGCATGTTTTATATGTGTTTCTGTGGAACAAGATTAATAAAGGCACATACATTATTTTTCAAGCAAACCCATCTTTATCATTATCTGGTTTTGTAGTCCATGTTTACAGAAGCCGCAGCTTTTTTTCCAATCATGAACCATACGTGTATGTATAATGACGTGTGTTCGATTTTTAGAAGACTCTGCTGTTTTACGTAATATGTGAAAAGTACGTGCCACCAGCACGAAATTCAGTGTTACAAAGTCATGGTCATTTCATGTAATTTTGTGAGATCAGGCTGCTGAAAAGAAAAAATGAAGCTGGCACCTGCTTATTACTCAAAGCAGCCACACCTTTTTGTATGCATACTTTGAAACCTAATATAATCTTAAAGGGAGGGTTGTAAAGGCTTCAGAGAACCACAGTGCTTGCATGTGGCTTTGGCTTTTGACAGCCCAGGTGGGAGAGGCTGTGTGACCAGGCAAGCAGTGACTGATATGCTTTGTGCAGCAGCTATGAATGGTTTTATTGGGTCATTCTACCCAAATTACAGAAAACAATTGTTACATATATGCCTGGTTAATGTTTATGCACCTGGTTTTGAACCATTTTGAGCTGTTAAACTGAAAATAATTGGTTTGGAACCTGAAAGTTGGTTCCCAGATGAAATAAAAAAAATCAGCAGATTTCCCTTAAGTGGGTGAGTTTAGTTTAAAGAAAATATTTATGTGCCAAAAGGAAAAAGCACTGGATGCACACACAGACAGAAGGTGTTCAGAAATCCCCTCTGGTCTATTAATAGCTTCTTCTAACCAGAAATGTACTCATGGGGTGAAAACTTTAACCTACAGCTCTCTGCATTTCGCTCTTGTTGTGCGTCCTGTGGTGTGTGAACTACTGTGAAAATGTTTCCGCTGGTGGAAACTTAAGTTCTAGCTTAAACACAGGAAGACTGGCCTGTGGCCACAAGGCCACAGCGAATAGCGGCTCAATCAGAAACCAAGAGCGAACAAGAATGCATTTTTAAATGTTGTTTTTTTTTTGTTTGTTTGTTGTATTTGCTGTATGTGTAGGCTCTTGCCAAATCACAAGAATGACTTCCTTGTGACTGCAGATAGGTTTGTATATGTGACACACTTTCAAGGGTGACACCCAAACACATGCTGTGCATATACAGCATACCCCCATTTATAACCCTGAACAGTTTTTATTAAAGTTCTAGTCGTATGTAAGCATTAAAGGTTCAGTATGCAACTTAAAAATATATACACTTTCGTCATATTTTTTTAAACTGTCATTATATCTTGACAGTACATAAAGCAGATCATCTGTAAACTATCCTTGTCCTCCTTAAGGTATTTGCAAGAATCCACTGGTCTTAATGAGAACAACCAATCATTGCCTGGGGCACTGACTCTTTCCTTATAGGGCAAAGTCATGGCCCGTCCTCCTCAGCCTCTGATTGGCTAGAAATCTTTGCCTTCATTTGTTTGGGTTAGTTAGGTGAGAGTGGGACTGGTTAATGTTAAAGTAAAAAAATCAAGAGTAGCCAATCAGGGGCAGAGTAAGGTGGGTCATACCTACACCACCCTAGAAAAAAATGCTTTCAGTGGTTAAAATTTTTTTTTTTCAAATGATAACATTATCCTTGTGTTTAAGGTGACATGCCATTTGCCCAGTGGTCCAAAGAAATGATCTTTCTCCAACCCTACCCTCGACTTTAAGTCTTTTATTTGTCGTTAATAAAAAAAAATATTTCTCTGCACCTGAGACTACCTGGTGTTTGGACTGTGGAAGAACTCATTCGGGTCAACTGTTGATTATAGGACCAACTTTTGATACTGGGGTAAATGTATTAGAATATTTGTTATCTTGA
>CAFUXE010000383.1:309313-319413 GCA_903364295.1 Serranus cabrilla | reverse complement strand
TAAAGAATCCTCATTACATTTTCAATCGTTTAATGTTGGGGAAAGTGTGACTTTGCCATGCTCCTGTGAAGATGTGTCAGCAGTGATGTTTTACTGGCATAAGCAAACTCTGGGATGGAAACCAAAGCTGATATCCACGTTCTATAGGCATAATAATAACGCTAGCTTTTATGAAGAATTTAACAACAATCAACGATTCTCACTGAAAACTGAAAACCTTAAGAATGACTTGAAAATTTCAGATCTGCAAATTTCAGACTCCGCTACTTACTACTGCGTAGGGAGCAATTTGTATGACTTTGAGTTCTGCAATGGCACAACTGTCAGTGTAGAGGGTTCAGGTTTGAACCTCCCAGTTTTGGTCCATCAGTTAGAATCTGAGAGCATCCAGCAAGAAGGCTTTGTGACTCTGAACTGTACAGTCCACACTGGGACCTGTGTTGGAGAACACAGTGTTTACTGGTTCAAGAACTCTGAGGGCTCTCATCCAGGACTCATTTACACCCATGGAGGCAGGAATGATCAGTGTGAGAGGAATACACAAACACACAGCTGTGTCTACAACCTGCCAATGAAGAACCTGGATCTTTCTGATGCTGGGACCTACTACTGTGCTGTCGCCTTGTGTGGACACATACTGTTTGGAGACGAGACCAAGCAGGAGTTTGAGGGTGAGTTACTTCCAAAAATTATGTTGTGCAAATATATAGCAGTATACCGAAGCCAATATGAAGCATCAGCATTCTGAGTCAGACAGATTAAGTGGATATCTTCGTCAGTTTTCTGTAGGAATAAATGGTGGTGTTGCGCCCTGGAAACGTCTTCATTGTATGTTTGATCTCCTTAAAAATCCCATTCCCAAAGAACTAAAAGAACTAACTAAATTTCAACATGAACCTATTTTGTCCCAGAGTAAGCTTGTTTTTGACGTAATTGTTTTATGATAGACTTAAAAAAAAATCCAAACCTATCCTTTAATCAACATTGAGAAAATCCTTTTAAAATGTCTCCTGGTGTCCGACTCTTTGCAGATGACGTGGACTCTTCTGTTTTGGTGTATTTCTTGAGTGGAGCTTTGACCTTCATGACCATCCTGGTTGTTTTACTGGCTCTCTCGGTGTACAAGGTGAACAAAAGACGCTCCCAATGCAAAGGTAACTCTTTAATGTATTCTAATGAACGGGTTCGTTGGATTTGCTACTGGAACATAAACAGTTAATGTTTCAAACATGTGTTGATTGCTATTTTCAACATTTTGGTAACATCTTTAAAGAACTATTTGGTCAAGGTTACTCAATAAAAGAAGTTAGGAAAAAAGAACAGTGTTAGGCTTGAAATCTGTATGCTGTATAAACAGACAGAGTTGAATAAGATAGTTATTCATAAGAAAAGAAATGCAATTAATTTTGTAGCATTCTGTGCACATTGAATTTGACAGCAAGTAAAGACTGCATATTGCATTTAAATAACATGACTTTTATTTTGTTTGTATAAACCAGAACATAATGTAACATTTCCAGCGACTTCTAATCCGGAAACAGCTGTAAGTATAATTTCCTATTGAAAAATAAACACAGCAATACCATTTATGAAGCATACAGTTGTTGTTCAGATGTTGATTATTTTTTCTAATTTCTTTAATGCCGTATCTTTTATAATAGTAATTAACTTTTTTATATTTTAGAACCAGTTATTTGGAGACGCAGATAATCTTCACTACGCTGCCTTACGGGGTCATAACAGCAACAGACCAAGAAGACAGAGGGACAGCATCAAAACTGAATGTGTGTACTCGAGTGTAAAGTAATAGAGCTGGACGTGTTTCTGTGCTTTGTTTCTGTTTATCAGGATATTTGATAAATAATAAGAGTTTTCATGAAATTGAGTAAATATAAAGGTTTGTCTTGCTGGTGGTGTTATCTACTCTTGACAGTTTCCACATTTGATTCCAGCCCTGCATCACTGATTGACATCATGTGAACAGTACATAAAGCCCAAGTCACCACAAAACTCTTTGTAGGTTGCTTATTCTACATGCTGCCACAAACCCAGACATGCAAGAAGTGTTTTGTAACCTCTTTTTGCAGTTAACAGTAAAGAGAGGAGATCTTTAGAGCCTTTTGTGTTATGTCTCTGCGGTTTCAGGCAGGATGTCTCTACATCAATAGTGCTCAGTTCTTCTCTATAAACTGAGGTGTGTTTGTTGTGTGATAGGCGTTGTTGCATAATGTTACTATGTTTTCACGTGTATTGATATGTTAAAACAGGCTTGGAAAAGACAATAAGTTGGATAGGAGATATTTTTTTACCCTTCCAACAAAAAGACAGGTTAAAAAGAAAATAAAAATGGTTAATTCAGTTTTAACCTTTTGTTGTTAAATCAAGTACTCAAAACAAATTAAAAGTTATTTCATCAAATGATAGAATCTAATGTCTCTCACTCATACAATGTCCATTAATTTATTGTGAACCAAATTCAAATCCTGGGTCCAGTTGGTGAAAAGTGTATGTGTGCTGATCAGTGAGGTCCGCACTCTCCAAGTGCTTTTCTATTTCAAAGGGTTATATAGGTTTCTCACACTGCAGCTGATGAGTAGATGAGAAGCAGGTGTGTCAGCAGGGAGGAGTTGACGAGGTGATCAGAGGCAGCTGGGGGAGAGTGGAACAGAGAGCCGTCTGGTTTCCATTTATTTTCTCCATTGGCAATCCAGAAAATCCTTATTGAAAAAGTTTATAAAGCTGGGATCAAGCCCAACAACTATGAGATGAATTGTGACCATAAAAGAATAAATTTTGAGCAAAAACAAATTGAAAAATGGGGGGGAAAGGCAAAGGTACAAGACAGTTTACATATATTAGTAGTGAAGGAACTACTCTTTCCATAAACAATTGAAAATCATACACCTTCCAAGTGTAGTTCTTCTTTGAATCTTTGTCTGGTTTTCCTGTGTACTGTATTTTTGTTTCCTTCGCTGTTTTTTATTTTTTCAAAGGGTAAACATCCAGATCAGAGCATTTCTGATATCATTTTAAAATCACTAGCTTTTTTACACTTGACCCTTGATGACCCCTGACTTTAGAGTGTAGGTGCATGCATGTTGTCTTTTTGACTGTGTAGTGTGTAAGCAAACTGATGCTATTCTGGTCTGTGCTGATTGAAATGGGGCAAAAAAAGTACAAGTCAGGGAGGAATCTCCATGTTTGGTCATTGGGAACAACTAGATTTGATTTTAACTGACAGCCACTGGACAAAAACATTGGTAAGTTGTTTCATATGAATTATTTGTAAAATAGTTTGTCACATGGCAATAAGGCTCTTTTTTAAATAGCACTGATTGTTGCCGTTTGTCTTGCAGACTGACATGTCTGCTTGGTTACTGTATTAATAGCATTGCTTGCACACATGTAGCTTGTTCTTGTGTGGGTCAGCTATATCTTGCCAGACAGTTTGAATGTCAAACTGAGAATGAATATGCTTTTTATCCTTGTTGTAGTTTAGTCTGCCATACATTTTTGATCCTTTATCGGACCAAAGCATTAAATAACATGTAAAATCCATGGCGCTGACCGTGGTCCTGAAATAGTCTATCTCTAATTGTACTGCTTAAATATCACCAGGTCATTGTTTAATTACATATTCATGGCACTGTCCTTGGTGCTTTAATACCACACCTCATTGTAATCCACATGTGCCTTTGTTACACCCTTCCATTTCCATACATTTCCTTTTGGATCTATGATCTAGAGTCGCCAGATCCACCAACTACAGACATGGCTTTTACACTGTAAGATTGTGGGTAGTGTAGTAATAAAACATGTTTTACTTAAAACAAGGCTGACTTCATGCCAACTCGTGGATTCAATGGGAGTTTTTACCATCATCTTCATCAGTTAGGACATTATGGCTAATAATCCAAATCCAGATTCTGAATATGATTGGGACTAACACTTTCAGAACCTCACTGTTGAGCTCAGTTTGAAACTGTGTAGTACTACCAAAGAAAGAGGGTGCATTACAAGCTTTGCTACTGCTATGGAGTGGTATACACCACTTTTAAAATATTTTAGACTCAATAGAATAGGACATACTACAATGGTAAGACATACCACATTCTGAGTTAAAAAAAAAAATTTTTTCCTGTATTCTCAAGATGTTTAATGATAGAAAATGTTTTAGACATAATACATGCAATATGGAGGGATTAATAATAACATTAATTCATTATAAGAACAGAGTCCTCAGGCACAGTTGTATATATTAAAAAAATTGTTGGTAAGGAAATACCAAATATTGCAAGGTAAGTGAACATTTTGAGCCAGACACTGCATTAAAGGCTTCACCTTCTTTTTCTGATGTAAAGAGAGACACAAAAAGTTACAAAGAACAAGAGAACCCCAGTTCTAATGATGGAGAGCCACACTAGGACTCTCGTCTGTGCCGTTTGGTCTGCAACGTCACCTTCGACCTGCAGCCTGCTTCCATTACCAAACAGCACCTCCCCACAGGAGGCCACGGCACAGTAGTAGGTTCCAGCATCAGAGGAGCTCAAGTTCATCTTCTGCAGATGGTACACGCAGCTCTGTGAGGGAGAACCTGGTGCTGAGGCCTGTTTACACCCATCCCCGTGTATGTGAAGGAGTCCTTGGTGAGATCCATGTTGGAACCAGTAAACACTGTGTTCTCCATCACAGCTCCCAGAGTGTACGGTGCACTTCAGAGTCACAGAGCCTCCTGGCTGGATGGTCTCAGATGCCGGACCCTGGACCACCTCCTTGAGTCTGGCTCCTGCAAGCAACAGAAAGATTTTTTTTTTTGAGACATAAAACATATTTACTAATATAATCAAGCATGATTGAAATTGGGCTCACATTATCTGCAATAGTCTCAGCACTGTGCTGCTGTTCATACTACTATTACTATTACCGCTGAAGCTCTCTGGCAGAAGGCTTTGTCAGAGAGCAGCATCTGTGTGTGCTCCAGCTGTGGGTAGAGATACTCAGAGTATATTCTAACGAGGCTGAACAGGACGTATGAAGGGAGTGGGAGTGGCTTGTTGGATCACATGATTTCTGATCAAAGCAGTCCCCCAAAAAATGTCTGGCTTGTCTTATTCTTCAGTTTGTGAGTTCTTAGTTACTCCAGATACCCAAATACATCTATTCAAGCACGGTTTTCCATACTATGTCTACATTTTAATTAGTATTTACATCTTTGTTTTTATCTCTTCAAACACTATCTTTTTGATCAACACTAAAGAAAAAAGAAAACATTTTAAGAAATCAAATCTTACTAACCTCAGCATTTCATTTAAAGTTAAATTAAATTTAAAACAAAATAAAAGAGCAATACCTCTGACACTTAGGAAGACCCCCTCTCCAAATTCTACTATGTTGGAGTGTGAGCTTCCACAGAAGTATGTCGCTGAGTCTGAGAGGTGCACGTCAGAGATGTGTAAGTGATTCGTGCCTTCCGCCCTCTGCACAGAGAAACGAGGGTTCTCCTCCATCCACCGGAACACTTTGGACGGTTTATCATACTTGTAAACAGCAGACAGGACCTCAGGTCCAGCTCCAAATCTTTGTCGGTACCAGGAGAAATGCATCGCCACTTGGCTGTCGTAAACACAGTGTAAAGTCACATTATCCCCGACACTGGCAGATATAACCCCAGTGTTCTGTTTGACATCCGCTGACTGGATCACCTCCAACAGGTGAACTAGGTCAAGAGGAAATAATGTGGTAGAAACAAAATCAACATTTCATTTCATTAAATAAAACAGTGAAAATATTTAATCTTTAAAGACTTACTGAGTCCACAGAGGATCATATACAGGTGCATCGTCTCAGAGCTCTCAAGAACAGAATGTTTTGAGTGAAAGAGCAGACAGCAGCTTCAAATTTAGGTTACATTTGATTGGTTGGTAAGAGCGTCAAACTGTGTGACCTCAAATTTCCGTCTTGGTTGCAGTAGAAAATGAATTACCAGAACAGACAGATTGCAGGAGGTGAAAAAAACATGACTTTGAGACGTGAGGTTCGACTTTTAGCGATCTCTGTTGTTGTACTAACTGATACTGAGGGCAGTAAATGTCATTTAGGTACAGTCAGTTGTTTTAACGTGTACGCCTCCTCTTGTTTGGAAATTAGATTGTTTTTCTAGTGGTTTTATGGGGGAAAAGGCTTTTTTCTATATTCCTTTCTTTCTTTCTTTCTTTCTTTTTACAGTATGCAGTATATAATGTATATTGTGAAATTTACACCTGAAAACTACTGATCATGTTTCATGGATTCATATTTCAAGTAGCTGGACCTAATTAATTATTTGACATGGGGGACAATGGGGATTTGAGGAAATTAAGAAAAGTTATAACATTTGACATTTTTAAAGCAGAAACTGCCACCGAGGATGCAGAAGAATTTAAAAACAAAAAAGGTGAATGGTTTTGACTATCAGCCAAGCAATTTTGGAGATAATTGCAAAAATTTAAACCTGATTGTGCCTCCTAGAGGGTACAGGCTGAAATATGTAGTGAACAGGAGTGATTTATTACACAAGAGGGGGAGAGCGGCCGTGTGCATGCACTGTGGTTCCTGTGACGTGGTGAAAGAAGCTGTGGGTGGAACCATTTGCTCACAGTTTATCTTGCAGAAGTGCCTTATAACGTTGGCTACTATTAGAGTTTACCATTGTCAAATTTATTTATTTTTTATTGGACTGTGTGAGACTGTGTAAAGTCAATAAAATCCAGTTTAAAGATACATCATTTGAATTTATTGAATCATCAAAGCTCATAATATGTGGACTTTGTTAGAAAGTGGTGATATTTGTAAGTAACAAGTCCCATTGTTGGAATTTTGCAACATTTCATAAAAACTAAAATGTGAAAAAGAAAAAAAGAAAAAATGGACATCAGTAAAAATAAATGCTTTGGTTTCAGAGTGTAACAGAGATTCTGAGCTAAGTGAACATTTTGAGCAAAACTGCATTAAAGGCTGCACCTGCTTTTCCTGATGTAAAGAGAGACAAAAACAGTTACAAAGAACAAGAGAACCCCAGTTCTAATGATGGAGAGCCACACTAAGACTCTCGTCTGTGCCGTTTGATCTTCAACATCCCCTTTGACCTGCAGCCTGCTTCCATTACCAAACAGCACCTCCCCACAGGAGGCCACGGCACAGTAGTAGGTTCCAGCATCAGAGGAGCTCAGGTTCATCTTCTGCAGATGGTACACGCAGCTCTGTGAGGGAGAACCTGGTGTTGAGGCCTGTTTACACCCATCCCCGTGTGTGTGAAGGAGTCCTTGGTGAAATCCGTGTTGGAACCAGTAAACACTGTGTTCTCCATCACAGCTCCCAGAGTGTACGGTGCACTTCAGAGTCACAGAGCCTCCTGGCTGGATGGTCTCAGATGCTGGACCCTGGACCACCTCCTTGAGTCTGGCTCCTGCAAGCAGCAGAAAGATTTTTTTAAAGACACATTTAGGGCTTTTAATCTCCTTTTTATCGTCATTTAAAAAAAATATTTGGGAATAATTTAAGAAACATTTGATAAGCCTGACTGCCCCTTTTATAGAGCAGTGGAGTTTGCGGTTCAGTGTCTTGCCCAAGGATACTTTGACTGCCAAAGATCAAAATGGTTTTTTTTTTATTGTCAAAAATCCCTCCAAAAATACCACACTAAGACACCAAGACCTTAAGGAACACCATACAAAAATACATGCTGTTATTTGACATTTTGGATATTTCAGCCAGAAGTGCATTTTCCGGCAGTTGGATGGTGAGCTTTGTGTTCTGGAAACAGTTGAGAAACACCCTTATTACCAATATAGAGAGAAGGCTGTTATTTTTATGTGAAATATATTAAAACATACAAACTTCTTGAGCCGTATCAAATTAATTGGTGTTGACTGGAGAGTTCATCTGCCTAAAACTGTAGTGTTATATGATTTGTGCTCCATATTTAGTTCTCTAAACTGTCATTTAAATGCAGATAAGTAAACAACTTTGCGGATACTTCAGGTGAAAAAAACTACAAATATTTGTAATTCAAATCTTAGCAACCTCTGCATTTCATTTAAAGTTAAATTAAATTTAAAACAAAATAAGAGAGCAATACCTCTGACACTTAGGAAGACCCCCTCTCCAAATTCTACTATGTTGGAGTGTGAGCTTCCACAGAAGTATGTCGCTGAGTCTGAGAGGTGGACGTCAGAGATGTGTAAGTGATTCGTGCCTTCCTCCCTCTGCACAGAGAAACGAGGGTTCTCCTCCATCCAGCGGAACACTTTGGACGGTTTATCGTACTTGTAAAAAGCAGACTGGATCTCAGGTCTGCCTCCAAATGTTTGTCGGTACCAGGAGAAGTGAGTCGCCACTTGGCTGTCGTAAAAACAGTGTAAAGTCACATTATCCCCAACACTGGTAGATATAACACCAGTGTCCTGTTTGACATCCGCTGACGGGATCACCTCCAACAGGTGAACTAGGACAAGATGAAATAATGTGGTAGAAACACAATCAACATTTCATTTTTAAAATAAATAAAACAGTGAAAATATTTCATCTTTAAAGACTTACTGAGTCCACAGAGGATCATATACAGGCGCATCGTCTCAGAGCTCTCAAGAACAGAATGTTTTGAGTGAAAGAGCAGACAGCAGCTTAAAATTTAGGTTACATTTGATTGGTTGGTAAGAGGGTCAAACTGTGGGACCTCAAACAACCATCATGGCCTCAATAGAAAGTGAATTAACAGAACAGACACATTTAAGTGTGGCTTGTAACTACGTCTGAAGCTGTAGTT
Source organism: Serranus cabrilla (assembly GCA_903364295.1). Classification (NCBI taxonomy): domain Eukaryota; kingdom Metazoa; phylum Chordata; class Actinopteri; order Perciformes; family Serranidae; genus Serranus; species Serranus cabrilla. The sequence goes on along the minus strand of CAFUXE010000383.1, from coordinate 310,610 downwards.
ACTGTCTTAAAGAGACGTGTATGAAATGTTGGCATAGTCAGAGATGTTTACATACTCTGAAGATTTGAAGTCCCTTTTTTTGGAAAATAGTGTAATTTGTGTCTTTGAAAGAGTTATGAGAAAGAACGGCAAAATGTTTAGATTTGTTTGTTCTCACAGTTATACATTCCGCAATGTATACACACACACTTCGGATGTATTTTCAAACACTTTGGTGAAATGTATGTTTAATCAAAACTCCTAAACATGCTATGGTTTTTCAGGTTTATATCTCAGTCGATCCTTAGTTATTGCAGAGTTGAGAAAATGACCTAATTTGATAGATGATAGATGATCCTGACAAAGTTTCAGGACAATTGCTGAATGGTTTTTGATGAGTTGTTGAAAATAGGAATTTGATTGAATTGAAAGTTAATTGTCATAGCGCCACCTTGACGTCAGTCAGTGTCATTTTACATGCCTGAGATTCGCACAGGATTAAGATTATAAAATGACCTCTATGTTTCAATGATAGTGGAATTTTGCCTGACAAAAAACTGACATGGCAGATTTTCATGAGATTAAGATAAAAGAAAACCTTGTAGCTTGTAAATTGCTAAAGGTCCACAGCTAGTACTATTGCTTTGAAAATAGGTCTAAACTCTGCCAACACATTTTTCTTCTTCTACACAGTGGATGGGAACCAAAACAAATTTTTGGGAGAAGGGGGACTTTAAATGACCACATTGCCAGGGTAAATGGAATTAGATTTGGTGCAGCATGTTAGGTGAGCTAAAGTCCCAACCTCAGTATGAAGGGGTAATGCTGGATTTATGAGGTTCAGAGTGTTTGCTGCAGGTGAAAAGAAACTGTCCTGCAAAAGGGCCTGCTCTGAAAACAGAGCTCTGCAGTGCCTCCAAGAGGGGACAAGGTGAAATATGTGGTGAGCAGGCATGATCTGATTACACAAGAGGGAGATTGGCAGTGTGTACATGTCCTGTGGTTGTGATGAAAGAAGCTGTGGCCACTTAAAGTGACAGTGTCTGTTCTACCCATGTGGTCAACACCTGTCTTTGTCACTGGGGGTTTGGATTTGCCAGTCACAGCACACAGAGTTGGAGGAAACACATTTCACTCCATCATGCTGAGTCCTGGCGTCCCTCAGGGCTTAATGCTTGGCCCACTTTTTCACACTGTTTACCCTAGCAGATGCTGTAATAAAGTTAGCGTCAGTTCAAAGTGATCTCATGGAAAGGTGTGCAAATAGCAAGCCACTTTTAAGAACATTTTGTGGGTCATATGTACGTATTTCAAGCTT
>CAFUXE010000383.1:291905-303711 GCA_903364295.1 Serranus cabrilla | reverse complement strand
TGTTTGGCAGGAAGAGACAGCTCAGTGTGGTCTGAGAACAACTGAGGTAAAGATCATGAGGTCTCTGAAGTCAACGTTCTGTGGAAAGTATAAAAGGAAGCTGTGAGAACTGGCCGGCTCGCTTATGACCAAATTAAGCTCTATAGTCATATATTATATTCACACACAACAAGAAACTGCTCACTTGAAACCTCTTTAACAATCTCTTTTGACCTTTAAATCAATTAACTACTGCATTCAAACCCAAACAGAAAGGACTGACACAGCCGTAGAGCCAATTCTCCAGTCAGGAAACAATTATTACAGAAGAAGACGAAACGAGGATGTAATTAAAAGTGTTTCAGTCGAAGCCAAGCTGCAACCTTTGGGCTTGAACAGTGAAGCCAATGTGTGAGGGCCTTAAACATCCATTCTTTCTCATGGCCAGCAGGGGGCGACTCTACTGGTTGAAAATAGAAGCCAGTTGGTATGCATTAGTTCATGGTCTCAATTATTAGTTTCAAGTCGTCTTCAATACAGCATGATGCTATTGAAAGATTGACAGGTCATTGCAACAGTGTACTTTTTTCTTCTTAGAAATGTTAACCTTTTATCTGTAACATTTTTTTAGCTTAAAAATGTTGTGTTCCAGATCTGTTCTGTGGATGTACTAGTCTCAAAAAGACAATATAAGCCATTGACCATAAACCAATTGATGATGTGACAATGACTACATCCATTATTATTATAAAGTATGTGATTAAACCTCATACTAGGGGCTCGCCTCTGGCCCAATGCCAGCTGGGATTGTCTCCAGATAGTTCCTCATGCATCTACAATTCTTTGCAGCAGCTTTTGTCTCAAAATGCATCTGACACAGATATATCATATGAGTCTACATTCCTGGGCTTAAATAGCCAATGAGCAAAGGCAATTGCACTGCACTTAGTGTGACATTAAGATGAAAACAAATGATACCCCGCCCTCAAAACTCCTTTATAAGAGCTCAGTGGTAGAAGATATTCTTGCAGCGATACGATCCTACGCACAATGAGGAGCTTTACTTTGACAGCTTTGCTTCTCTGCAGCCTCAGTAAGTAGTGACACTGGATTTCTCTCAGCACCAAATCATGTAACCGGTAAACCAACAGAATTTGTTATTGTTGCCTTCTTACAGTAACTGTTGTATTATACACTCAAGGATAAATCTTTGTTTCAGACTGGATGTCTGTCTCAGGTTCTGAGTTTCAGACTGTGGAGGTCCAGTCTGGTGAAGAAGTCACTCTGACATGCTCCAACATTTCCAGCGGACCGACTCAGATAGACTGGTTCAGGCTGATCAACAGAACCAAGCCCAGCTGTATCTCCTCTATGTATCAGGCAGATGGCACAGCTTCATTCTGTGATGGATTTCAAAATGGATTTGAAATGAGCTCCAACATCTCTACGGTCTTCCTTAAAATCAAGCATGTGGATTTATTTGACTCTGGAGTTTATTTCTGCGGATTTTACATTGACAAAAATACAGTCATTGCTGATGCAACACATTTAATCATTCAAGGTAAGATTGTGGATCAGCCATACCAGCATAAAGACAAACAAGAAATAAATATGTATCAAAACAATAATCATCCCCATTGTTTTTCAGGAAAAGATGACTATATATACGAATATGATGGTGAACAAGACTGGATAACTGAAGGCAAGGTTCTCCGTTTACATTTTGCAAGTTACCACAGAGACAGTTAGAAATAATAATAATCATGTCTAAAGCCAGCATTATAAACAGAGTCTGATACTATTATTTTTCTCATAGATGAGCCACATTTACATTTGTACATTAATATTCATGTCATATCTCTAATTATAAGTATTTTTCTAAATGAAGAAATCTAATTTATTGTCACAGTATGCGATAATAGTACTAAAATTGAAATACATATGCATTATGCATCTTTTTTGCTGGTGGAATAGGAAACCCGATGATGACTGTGATCTTGGGTGCGCTGGCTGTTTCCTTCATGGTGACTGTTATTGTTCTGGCCATTAAAATCAGGAAACTTCAGAAAGGTACAGTGGAAATATAATTCATACATGTACTCATGTATGAAGTTGTAACAGATACATGCACAGCAACATTCCTGGTCAGTGACATCTAACATGGCTTATCTTTTGTCATGTAGCTGCTGATGAAGAACTGCATCCTGAAATAAACAAGGTGAAGTATTTGTTATTCTGTGCAAACTTTAATGGAGGTATGAATCTGAGATTTGATTTTCTGCCTGAACCCTATTGGACACAGAACCAATTTACCAGGTCCGGCTGTAATTTCTCAAAATTCCTTCTGGCTTGAATCAGGTCAGGTTTTTGCTATTTATTTACTTATTTTTAATGCAGACCTTATAGTCCATGTAACATCATGATAAAACGTATGGGCTGTGACTGTAACCATCATGAATGCATGCGTTGATAATGCGCATCAGCTCTGTTGGGGAAAGTTTCTTTTAAGACTAACCAGTTACATTACCATGTTACTCTTTATTGAGAGTAACGAATAAAGTACTTTCAAAGTTACTTATCTAACTGGTTTTTAAAGTTGCAAGTGTGTTGTCACAATTGTAAAGAAATGCACACACTGCCATCTCATCAAAATGAATGCAATTTAAGCAATTTAGAAATTTAAAGTATTTATTTATCTATTGATAACATAAACCATGACCAATACAATTAATAGGGTTACAATGCTGTTGCTCATGTGTAAATGTCCACAGTGTCTCTCTCAAATGGGATACGCTTTCCCCAACCAGATCTGTGTCTATAACTACAATCAGGTCATCACTACCATGCATGTTTCTTTGTTTGTTTGCAAACGATGCAACTTAATGGAAGGTCAGGCTTGACTTTTTTGGGCCTGTTTACAGCTTTAGTATGAACTCAAATTTGACATTGGTTTAAATCATTAATCAGGCAAAGTACATACTCTGTGCTGAGTGTCTGATAACAGTACGTCCCTGCATTCTCTGATTTACAGAATCAGGGTTTTGATGACCTAACCTCTGCAGAGATGATGTTCCTTCCAAAGACAATAAGAAGCAGGAGACCTGCCTCAAAGAGCGAAGTGGAGACTCATGTCATCTATACTGCCAGCAGATAGAAACAGGAAGTAACTGAAATTGCAACTCTGGGTGTAACTAATGTTTTATCATATAAATCTGCTGCTGCCACATTAAAGTTCAGTTTAAATTCCCTTCATTGTGTTTCTGTCAATCTTGCAGACAAAGTCTTTGTCTTTCTTATTTTGTGTGCCTCTGACCTTCATCTAAGAGGATCAAGAACATATTTGATGTTTGATGAGGAGGAGCCACAATGATACTGATGATGGTGAAGTCAAACTTCAGGGGGAGAAAAGATCTGCCGGGGAGGGAGGCGATAGATACACGTCATTTCACAGGAAGAGACAGCACAGTGTGGTCTGAACACCAACATGAAAGTCACAAGGCGTCTAAGTCAAACATTTTAGAAAGTATTTTTTGGACCTTGACCTACTTGGTTTCAAATCATATACGTAAGTCTCTGTACTTGTACAAACTGGAAAAAATAGTATGATACATAAATTGAAGTAGAATGAACCAAACCCCTGTGGTCACAAGCATGGTATGATAAAGTCTCAACAACAGGAAGACATCACTCATGACCACAAACATCAAATGACTTGCTGTTTTCAAAATGCTACTGAACTGTCATCGCTTCACAAGCGCCCATTTTAACCTTCTTCAAAGCCATGGTAGACAGCATGGCAGACGTATATGTTGTTTTGGGTTAATAACTCTGCCGAAAACATGTTTCAAACAGGCAAATTGTTATAAAGGTCATGTTGCATGTGCTATACTTCTGCCGTCTCTTTTTATCTTTGAACAGGGGTAGACAACAACACCTTCATTCATAAATATACATTGTTATAATGGCTTGATAGGGAGTTAAGATCACTTTTCTTGAGAAAAAATACTGTTATTATTAAGTATTAAAGTAAAAGTATTGTTTTTATCCTAATGCTTAGTTTTGATTTTACATGCTTCTTTCTCTCGCTGTCAGTCTGTCTTTATACTTTGTTTTTTATCAGTCTAAAAATGAAAAAGAAAACCTGTGAGGTTTGATGTAGGAGGAGCCAGCAAAGGACGATCATTACTGACAAATGTACATATAGGGAGACACTGATATATTGTAACTAAATATACTGACTAACTTTTTATGATTGTCACTATTGTATGCCATCATAGTGAATGTGTTAATGAAAAGTACAAAAGGGTAGCTTTCTGCTCTGGTTCTGTTTACACACATATGTGAGAACAACAAGTGCTGTGCACCCTCCCCCTCTTATTTTCCACTGCGGTGAAACACTGGCAAAAGCGAAAAACCACAAGAAGACTAGCCTTAAGTTCTCTAAAATAAAACCACTTGCAAAACTGCCTGTACAACAACCTTCACACAAAAACTTTAACACTTTGTCTTAAAATGTCAAGCTATCTTTGTAGAAACATGATAATCTTGTCAGCACCCACAACCTTATCACTGTCTTTGCAGATGACACTGACCAGTTTTGTCATGATTAGTTCCCTCTTTTAACTTTATGCATTCACACCCTGATTGCACAGCTAAAATTCACTTCCACAAGAGATACTGAGGAGACTGTCTATTCATTTACTGAACTGATACAGGGGCAGAAAACTATCTGTGATGAGTTTGTATCCAGTAGCAGTCTAATAGTGTTTTGTATGTTCCACATGTGCACCCTGTAACACCCGCAGGATGCACATGGATGCTCCTGAGACATTTAAACAGTTTACTGATTCCTTCTAGCTGAGGGCAGGTGGGACTGAAGGGGAATCCAAGAGGGGAAGGGCTGAGGTGGGGGAGCAAGACAGGCTGAATGTCTAAGGTTGGAATGGAGAACTGGACTTCAGCTGCTGCTGCAAAGACAAGTGGGGTACAAGAAAGCAGATGACTGTAATCTAGAGTATGGGTGATCCTGGGCACAAGGGAAAAGGTAGTAGTAGATGAGGAGCTCTCAAGAGATATGGCCATGTTTGGGGTTCTTATACTGCAGCTGATGAGTTAATGAGCAGCAGGTGTGTCAGCAGGGAGGAGTTAACGAGATGATTAGAGGCAGCTGAGCTGAGAGTGGAACAGAGAGCAGGAAGGAGGCAAACACTGGGAAACTGAGGCTTAAGGCCCAGATCATAACATTAAGGACGTAAAAGACTGTGCAAGATCCCCCATTTGTACACACACAACATACTCAGCATCATACTTCATCAATACTTTCGTGATTCCCAAACAGTATCAGCTAAGAATTCACAGGGGTGATACAACACGACTTGTCAAACTGAGCAGCCATAGTAATTGTCAAATGCTGAATAGCAGCAACATATCAAAAATAACTCTTCGTTTTGCTTTGAAATGACAGTAACATAACCCATTGAATTAGGTATAGCTGAAGCAACTAGAAATAGAGGGTTAGGGTGAGAGTTAGTCCTCAGCCATAAGAGATAACATAGGGCTGAGGAAATATAGACACGCTCCAGTCGCAGGCTCGCTCACGGTTGGCAGCATAGATACGTCTGCTAGCCGCGAAATCTAGCAACAAATTTGGCAACAGTGGGCTGAGTTCTTTAACTCTTCTTGTTCATTACATATTTGCCTTTTTTACCAGATAATATTAATATGAAGATTCGAGTTTACCTTAATGTGCAACCAGTGAGGAGTTCGGTCCACATCATGATGAATGATATTGCCCCTGAAAAAGTCTTAGTTCTCAGTTGTAGTTTTCAGCCTCAAGCACCATTTTCAGCAAAAAACCCTCATCTTAACTTGCAGCTGGTGTTTGTTTGCATTTGTCCTCCTGCATTGCCACTACACACACTGCAAAGAGCTCTAAAATAACAAGCAGGCAGGTGAAGCATCTCTCAGGGTCAGCCAAACTGTCATGCCGCTGCTTGTGCTAAAATTTGTGACATGAAATAAGTGCACTGTGTGAGATGTATGGTTACTATGTGGTCAGTGACTGACAGGGTTATGGTTAGCGTTTTAAATATAAAACCCACCTTCATCTACAGCTTGTTTCCGGCGCACAGTGATTTTAAGTTCCACAACAGTGAGATGATACTTTGCAAAAGGATGAGCTTTAGTACTTTGCAGCCTCACTAAGTACCAGAATTTCATTCAGTGATTTCATTTAGTGAGTTAAATGCTCACAATGTCAGAACATATTTGGAAAAAGCATTTCCATCTCCCATTTAGTATATTAACTATTTTTTGAAAAAGACAAAAAATATCTCAAGTGTGCATGAAAACCTTTATGCACATTTCTGCATGTTTTATCAAATGATGGTGTTTCTATCAAGCTTTTCTCATGCCAATTTCAAATGAGCATAGAAATTGATTGATTGAAATACAACTTCTGTGACACTTTTGGCACAGGTTGCTGATGAATTTACCAAATCCTGTCATAATGACAAATGCAGGGTGAACCATTTGGCATAAAATCAAACTTGCTCAATTTTCCTTACACCTCGCTCTTTTAGCACCTGTGGAACAATGAGTGAAGAACATAGCACTTGGTTGACAGGAAGAGACAGCAGTGGTGTCTGAGCATGAGTGAGGTGAAAATGACATGATATATCAGTCTAAAAATATAAACTCAACACTTACCTTGCCTGGGTCATGAAGAAAAAAAAAATATTTGTGGCTTTATGTTTTGGAAAAAACTGAGTGTAGATGCTTACCAGCAGGCAGCAAATAGCAACAGCAAAGCCTCAACCACAGGAAGATGGTTTTGAGCCATAACCACATACATCAAAGACCTAGCAGTTTATACAGGTAGAGAATGGCGCTTCTTAATAAGTTTCCTTGCCTGCAAACCCGACAAATCTACCTAGCTCTTTTGAACTTGCTCAGGCAGATGAAACTCTCCCTATTCAGACTCCAAAGGGTCCTCTTTGGACCTGGGCGGGCCAATCATAACTGTGTATCTTATAAAAGGCGGGTTTGATAGGATGACTGACATCCAGCACAACAAACAGAACTCAGTAGTAAATATCAATCAAGATTAGGTTAATGCTTTGCCAATGTCTCACCTTGAAAGGTTTTCAGAAACACAATTTAGTAGTAGTGGTGGAAACACCCTTTAGAAATCAAAAATAATCTGGGTTGTACCAGAGTAACACACATGAGAATTAGCTGTTAGAACTGCTATGTCTTTATTCCTCTGTTTTGCTGTGTTTCTGCATGTTAGTAATTGTGTGTAACCTGCAATTGAGCTGCTGTTGAGGAATGCCAATAATACTTATGATCAGTAATTTCTTTGTGAGGTCTTTATGACATAAAATTACAACATTTTTACACTGGAATCATTAAAGTTCTGCATAAACTTGTCATTTACTGGAATTTGACTTCTCAACATGATGACGCAGGATGACTATTGCAAAAATGAACCAACTACATGTGTAAAGGCACCCAAAGATTGTTGATAGACTCGATACATTTCGTTTGTATTTTGGTGATAAGCTTATTCATTATGAAAAAGCATGTTCAGAAAAATAACTTGAACTCCTACTGTTAAGGCTGAGGCTGCATTAACTCTTTTTTTTCCTGAAAGCGTGCATGTGGTCAGTCTGCTGAATTTAGAAAAAAGAGCCCGCCTCTTTATATTGAACGCAGCGTTACTGGAGCACAGTTTATTTGTGGACCTTGCAGAGCTGCAGTCACCATGAAGAAGTTGATCATGATAACAGCTTTGCTTCTCTGCAGCCTCAGTAAGTACTGACACTGAATCATTAGTGCTATTTTTTGTTTAAAGTTCTCTTATTGAAATGTAATCACGTCTCTGCTGTTTGTTTCAGGCTGGATCTCTGTCTCAGGTTATGAGACTGTGGAGGTCCAGTCTGGTGAAGGAGTCACTCTGAAGTGCTCCAACATGTCCAAAAATGACGCTCTGACATTCTGGTTCAGACTGGACCAGACAAACAAGCCCGCCTGTATCTCTGTTATGATAAACTCCAAAGGTTCTGTGAACTTCTGTGATGGATTTCAAAAAGGGAATTTTGAAATGACAACAAACATCTCCACTGTCTCTCTCACAATCAAACAAGTGAACTCATCGGACTCTGGACTGTATTTCTGTGGATTTTATGAAGGTGGACTATACACTTTCTGTGTGCAACGTTTAAACGTTAAAGGTAAGATCAGTCTCCTCTGTCATTTTATATTGCAAGAAAAGATTTGAAGACTTGTCTTAAAACATCCTTTATGCAACCGAGTTGATTTTATAATTTTGTATAAATGAGAGACTTTATCTTTTATTTCCTTAACAAGCAGTGATAAACCACGCGATGACATGGAAAACGGCAATAACTGTAAGACTCTCGTAAAGATTTCTCATTGCAAAGGTTATCAAATACTTGAATGTAACACTGTGCATGTCAGTTTGGTTCAGTGTAGTTTTTGTCAGGTCTTTCTGTCGGTGCCCATTCTTCAGTCATTTATACTTTTACATTAAATGCATTTTTTATCATTGTCTTCTAACAACACAGTTAACAAAATGGCAAATGAACTTCAACTAAATGTGATATTATATTTGTGATAGTCTATTTCACCTTTATTTCATTAAAAGGCAGCAGTAAGCCACATGATGAGGAGGAAATCAAGCATGAAAGTAAGATCCCGTTAAGATTTGCCACTGTGCATATTATCAGACGTTTGAATGTAATTTCAGTCCGATCCAAAGTCTCTCAAGGCAAACAGATCCTAACTTAATGACCTTTCTTATCAAAGAGTCTGATGGAACCACGCAGCTGATAAGTTACATCCTGGCCTGTCTGACTGCTTTTCTTGTGCTCGTCATCATTGGTCTGGTTGTTAAAGTCCGGAAGCTTCAGACAGGTACTGCACATGCTACACTCTTGGTATATCAAAGACAGTGATTCATAAACTGAACTGACAAGATCTTTTCTTTCTGTCACTTAGTGATCAAACAGAATCCAGAGCAAGGAGAGGTGAATATGTTTATCCTTTGCTTAATTTGTCGTTGTAGTCCAGTGTTTTGTAGGCTTTCATTAGTCTTCAATGTTTTGTGCATTTTCCAATGTTAAAAATGTTTTTTTGGCTTTGTTTCAGTCTTTTTTGTGTCTCATTTCTATAATTTTTAAATTTTATTTGATAAAATGTCTTGTCCTCTAAAGAACACATTAAAGGGAGTTTTATCAAAATCACAGTTAATAAAAGTATTTTTAAATGAATATTGCCAACATATCAATATAGCTATCATCCTCAAGACCTTTCAGACTATATTGTGGGAAATAAAATGATGTCAAGTCACCACATTAAGACTGTAAATCCTCTTCAACAGAACACGACCTCTGATGACCTGAACTACGCAGCAGTGACATTTCGAACAGCAAACACAAAAAGAAGAGATCTGGAGCCAAATGTTATTTATGCTGCCACTAGATAGACTCAAGAGCCACCTGGAGCTGATGATGCATCACATCAATATGCTGTGGAGCTGTTGTAGGGCTTGCTTGTAATAAGAATATCAAAAAGGTGCATTTTTCTTCGTTAAGTGTCTTACTTGCCTACAGCAGCGCTTAATTCTCAGCATTTCCTGAAATAAAAATAGATGTTTGATGGAGAAAGAGCCTGTCCAGAGTCTCTCATAGCAAAGGTTAGATTGGGGTCTGCAAGAGTGAAAGAGTGAGTGAGGTACACATCCCTTGTTTGACAGGAAGAGACAGCACGGTGTGGGCACAGGGTTTCTACATTTATCATCTGAAAAGAAGAAGTAAATACTGGTTGAAAGCCCCTTTTGTAGTGAATGCTCCTCTGATCAGCGCTGCCACTCTGCCTGTGTTCCTGTTTCACTACACGCAGACTCCCCTTAATCACAACAGTGAAAAATACATCAATACATACAAACAGTGTTGATTTATTCCAATGAAGCCAATATGAAAACTATTAGATAATTCAATAATTTCAGTAAATTTTGCCGCTGTCCACTCAGCTTCACTGTGCTGCTGACAGACAGCTGCAGAGTGAAGCACACAGACAGACCGGGAGCCTTGATTGATCAATTTACATGCGGTAAATACATTCAAATCATAGATACTGCAGATTATTTGTGTGATTTAAACAAGTGTGTATGCAGAAAAAGCTTCGCTAAACACGACAGAGTCACATTAGAATATGCGCCACTCACGTCTCGCTCCCAGTGGAGATTCCCATTGAGAATCCCTGAAATCTGTCACAGGTGAAAGCTATGACATTGAGGAAGTCAGTCTCATAGTTGCTTATTTGTGGCAGCTGTGGCTCAAATGAGTGGCCGCCCACTAATCAGAAGTTCTGTGGTTCAATCCCTGACCATGGTAATCTACATGTCGAAGTATCCTCGGGTGAGATACTGAACCCTAATTTGCATCATGGGTGTGAGAATGAATTCCTGATGGTGGCAGGTGGCACGATGTATGTGTGAAGGGGTGAACAGGTGCCATCTGTAGTGTTTAAGTGCTTTGAGTGGTCGCTAAGACTAGAAAAGTAATGTACAAGTGCAGTCCATTATTTCTTTTTTACTTGACTTTAATAGATGGCTGTAAGGAAGTGTCTTTAACGGTTTTTTGGGCAGAGGCCCCAAAACTGATGGTGAGATGGAGCAGGAACACCTTACTATGTATGTTGTATAAAATTGTGTTTTATAAACTGGGCCTTGTGCCATGTATAAACTGAATTGTGTGTCACCACAGTACCTTGTTATAGTGCACTCAGTACTAAGCTATTCAAATAAAACACAGGTTCATATATTCATGTTTTTCATTGAATTCGCTGCAATATGTTGGATTCATGTTCATGTGTACTTAAAGACATTTTCTTTTGTGAAAAGAAATTGGGGGTAAAAAAAAAAAAGGTTTTAAATATACATATACATTTGATAAACTCTGTTTTCATTGTTGTCTACTAACGCCACAGACAACAAAAAGAAGTTTAAACACTGACAAAGTAATTACAAAAAAAACTGTCAAAATGGAGTAAAGACTAAATGAATCTTCATTTCTTTAACAGGCGGTGAGCCACATCTAAACATTAGATGCTGCACACATATCTCCAACCCAGCAGCAAAACAGATTTCATGACTGGCAATACATTCTTGAGATTAGCCCAAAACATTAATTGTGACCTTTGACCTCCAAAATCTGAAAAATGTTTCTATTTATTATAAATGACAGATCCTGCTTCTAGCAACTTGGGGTGGTGAGAGAGCTGCAGTGTGACTGATGATCTCACAGAGTGTGAGGTCATTATCTGAGAGGACACAACAATGATCCGCTCTGAAACTCATACATGATAAAGAGGAGTAATGCAGTTTGAATGCTCTGCCACCTGTTGGCAGGGAAGGTTACCTACTTTGTGTGACTGTCACTTACTGGTTAGTTTTTCAAAAAGTTATTTTAGATAAATAAAGAATCTTTGTTGCATATTCAGTGTGTCTCTTATTTTGGACGAGGGGATTATATTTGACCAAATTTTATAAAGGTCTACTTACTTTGAGGAAAAGGTAACGTAATAGCTTACAGGTTGCATCAACACTTGTTTTCCTGAAAGCGTGCATGTGGTCAGTCTGCTGAAAAAAGCGTCCGCCTCTTTACATTGAAAGCTGCGCTGCTGGAACACAGTTTATTTGTGGACCTTGCAGAGCTGCAGTCACCATGAAGAAGTTGATCATGATAACAGCTTTGCTTCTCTGCAGCCTCAGTAAGTACTGACACTGAATCATTAGTGCTAT
>CAFUXE010000383.1:242531-280513 GCA_903364295.1 Serranus cabrilla | reverse complement strand
TCACATCGGCTATAACAAACCTGTTATTGTTGAAGCCAAATATCTAGATGTACAAGGTAAGACTGCTGCAAAGTTAAGTCTGTCTTTTGATTAATGTGGCCTTTTTGTTGGAAAGCATTAATATAACAATACCTTTTGGTGAATTTCATGACCATGGACCTCAATTTTAAATTTTACACTAGGCAGGTAGTTTTAAAGTCGTTGTATTTAATCTTTTTTATAGAAGTGTTTGACGTAACAACAAATCTGCCAAGTGTGATCCTGGGCGCTCTGGCTGTTTTCTTCATTATGGTCAGCATTTGTCTGGCTGTTAAAATCAAAAAGCTACAGAAAGGTAATTATATTAGTCCTGTAGTGTTTTTACATCCTTTAGTTTTTTAAGTGTGAATCAACTGACCTGATTCGTTGATTTTGTCATTTAGCCCACGCCGAAGAACTGAATACACACCAGGCACAGGTGAAGTTTTTCATACAGTCAACAGTTTTGGATTTAGGCCGGTGCTACAGCCACACATGATTTGACAGTTGATGATATTGTGTTTGTGTGTTCTGACAGAATCAGGGCTCAGATGACCTTAACTATGCAGCTGTGACTTTCCATTCAAAAACGAAAAGAAACTACCAGCCTGCATCAGAAAGAGAAGTGGATCAAAATACTATCTATTCAGCCACCAGATAGACTCAGGAAGCACCTGGAACTGAGGATTTTAGTCAGACACTTGTAGGTGTTAAGTAAGCAAAGTTATGTATATATAAAAAATATATAATAAAAAATATTTTTGTGCAGATTTCTTATTCGTGTAGGCTTCTTTATTGCAAAAATATCTATATTTCTTCTTCTTTCTCCTTTTAACTGCCTTTAGTTTGGTCAGAGTCTGCAACAGTGTAGTTTCCAGTACAGCTGTTAAACAGCTATATAAAAAAAGTGTGGTTCACTTGACTGACATGAAGAGACAGTGCAGTTGGAACAGAGAACGGAGGAGAAACTTAGAGTATGGGGCTTGTTAACACCCTGTATGAAACAAAAGCAGAGAAAACCATGAGCAGTGGTTTACTGTCATCTGTAAAGCACACAAAGGTCAGTCTATATTGGATGTGGTAAGATGACAGGGGGATGCATTTTACTGTTTGGGGCAGAGCTGAATGGTAATAGCAACAGTATGGGGGAGAGATCTGTACCATGAGAGGTCATGACCTCTAGTCATAAGATGTGCAGCCTCTCATGTTTAAGACACAACAGATCACAGCAAAGATACTGTGTGCTCTCACTGTGACTGTTGGCAGCAATTTGCAGGATGCCAACAACTCACAGTTCACACAGATAAAATTTAATGCCTTATAGGTTTATTCACTGTCTTGATAATCAAATGTAATCCCTAATCAGTAAGTTATCAAGGTCAAGCAAAGATCATTTCAGTATTGACTTTCTGATACAATAACCAATTTTAACACAATGTGCAGTGATAACTTTTATCTCAAATTGTCTTACTATGTGTGTTCCTTGCATATTCATTTTTATAAGCTATAAATCAATATTTCAACACTCCTTGTTCTTGTCTTACACATTGTCTTTTTCACGTCTACATTCAGATCTGAGTGCTACAATCTGTGGTGGTTTTTAAAAGAGAACCTTTTGCTATTTTTATTAACAAAATTCTTAATTCACTGCCATGCTAGTCATCTGTTTTCCCCTCTAAATGTTAGATTGGAAAAATGATAAGAAACTCATAGCTCAGGGGTGTTAAACTGATCAACTGCCTTCACTCAGATTGTTGCCATCAATCACTCAATTTCTTCCTTGAGTAAATTTAATGCATTAGGCAAAAACTTCCAAACCTCTCCTGAAAAAAAAAACACAGCCTCATTAAGTAGATCTTGTTATCTTGATCTTGAAGTGGCACTGAGGTGACCAGGAAACACTGAATTACAATGTTTCCTGGTCATCTCAGTAACTATGACAACATGTGGTTCAAAGTTACAGCTGCAGATTAAATGTCGACAGGGACACCATGTTATTGTTGTAAACATTTTATTCATGCATCTTCCAAAAAAAAAGCAATACAATGAAAAAGTACTGTAAATTTCTCATGTCCATCAAAATTGTGTAAAACTATGTCATTCTATTGACGGCTCAAAAATGTTCATAAGAATGTGCTGATCCATTCAGTCAAATTCTAAACTCTTGCCCAGTTTAACAATCCTGCTAGTAGCCAGTGGTGGAATGTAGCTAAGTACAAGAATTTCCTTTTATGTAACTTTATACTTCTACTCCACTACAGTTTAGATGCAAATGTTGTGCTTTTTACTGCACTTTATTTAGCCGACAGCTGTAGCTTCTTTTCAGGTCAAGATTAAACATAAAAAATGTGATAAACTTAAAATGATTACACATTTTTTTACAAAATAAAACTCCTAACAGTATATGAAGTTATCAAAATGAACCCTAACAATTAAATGCTGCTTCTATAAATGCATCAGTATGATAACCCAATAATGTATTTGGAATATATAACAATGTGAGTTGGGCCATTCTGCATAAAGAGTATTTTACTTTTGATTAAGTAAGCTTTGATGCTGACTTTTACTTCAGAAAGGGATCTGAATACTTTTTCCACCACTGTTAGTAGCAAATCATGGTTTGAACACTGCAGTCCGTTCCCAATTTGCTGGCAGTGCCTACAATATCAGCTTAGTCATTACCCAGCAAACACTGGGAAATTTAAAGAGCTGAATGGACAGTTGTGTGTACAGGCAATGTATGAAAAACACATAACTAGCTAACACCACAGGACCTGTAAAATGATCAGATTATTTCCACTTTTACAAACATTTGTAGTAAATAGCATGGGTCAGATTTACCTAAACAATGTGATCATGTGCTGTGTTTTTACTTCAGTGAAGCCCTCAACTTACCTGTCGACTGAAGGTCTCCAGCAGCCTGTGATGTCATCTCCCCCAGTTTCAAGGTAAACTAGCCTCACCTGGTGGAGTATGGCTGGACTGGTTCTAATGTGAAAAAGTTTCTCTCATGGAACTGAAGGGGACAATCTAAAGGTGCGCTGATGAGTGATTAAAGCTGTGGATTTCCAGACAAGACTACATAGATTTATTTAATCAGCGTGACGATTTTAACAAGTTTGTTATACGTGATTTTATCAATAACAAGCATTAAATGAAGGATTATTTTTCGAAAGATCTTAGCATAGTATTCGAATCAAGCGGTTACATTGATGAGGTGTTTTTGCGCTGGGCATGATTTTGGGCACAACAGAATTACTGCACAAATCCGTTTATTAAAAACAAGTTCGACAATGGACAGGTACATGTGAACGCTTTGCGGTAACTGTCCTATTAACAGTTAGATTCTACATTTTTAAACCTACGTCTTAGCAGTCTACATTTTCACAGCAACGCCAAATGGAGGTTTGGTTTTCGATGGGAAAGCGTAACATGATGGAACCAACGTGCAGATTAGATTTAATACCAAACATGATTCAGTTAAGTTAAATCTACAGTCACAAGTGTCGCCTAGACTGCTGTTGAAATTATTTAATTTTCTAAGGTCACACACATCATCACAACACTAATTTTTCAAACGTAAAAGTACAAATAAAAAAAACCGCCTAATTTAGACGTCAAGTATAAAAAAAATACTACAGCACAATGAAAAACAATCAGTGGGGGGAAAAAACGAGTAAAAGCTGTCCCAAAATAATAATAATAATAATAAAAAAACAGACGTGGACGTCGGCAATTCAGTTCCTCCTGTGAGCGTCGCAGAGGAACGAAACGCGCTCAGCCACAGACAGGAAGAGGATAGTGTCACGAGCATCAGGAGGCGGCGAGCGGCGACGCAGTCGGACGACGATCCTGGAAAAAGAGCAAATAACATCAATGAACCGTCTGCAGCTGTTGACACAAAGCACGTTGCTCCACCTTTATCTCCAAGAAGAGTTCTGTATCCCGAAGATCACAGACTGTCGGATTATGCCACACAATTAACACTCATGTTAGCTGAAATCCAAGTTAGTGCTCAGATGTGCGTTACCAACGGATTGACAACTTGTTTATTAGCACTTCGTACGCATGCTTTTTCAAACCTTGTCTTCCCCACAAGACCTGCAGTTTGCAGGACAGGCCACAGGCTGCCTCTGCCTTTCCAGGGACGAATGGCAATTTTAGGAAAAGATAAGAACACCAGTCTACCTCAGACCTAGTCTCACCTTCACATGCCAGGGCCTTGCTTAATAAGCGTAGCGTGCAGGCGGAGGCGGAGGCAGACGTTCTGCGTAGGGGTCTCTGGCACGTGGAACTCCGTATGCCGGAACCCGGGAAACCGGAGAAAGTCGGGAGCGCTCGTAGGAGTAGCCGTTACTGGCGGGGGGCATCGGCGCGCTAGGTGCTCTTCTGAGGGGACTGCGATCTCGGGCGTAGTATGAAGACGGAGGAGGAGGGAGGGGACGACGCTCATACGGGTCAAGCGACGAGGGCATGAGACGGTCTCGGACAACGGCTGAAGGGGGAGGGGGAGGAGGAGGGGCGCCAGCACGTTGGTCCTCGTAGGAGGGCATGCCATAGGGGCGAGCTCTGTACTTCTCATAGTAATCTACCACGCCATATCGGTCTCTCTCACCCTCATAGGGACGTTCAGGATAAACGGCTCGCCTGGGGGGAGGGGGTGGTAGAGGAGGGGCAGGGTAACCTGGGGGAATGTGGCTGAGGCGGCCTCTCATGTAGCCAGGTGGAGGAGGCTCATGCCTCTCTCCTGGATAGCGAGGAGGCCAATAGCCACCTCTGTCTGGGGGAGGAGGAGGGTAGTCATCCCGTTCGTCGTGTCTGGGACGGCTTTTAGAAATCTGGACATGGATGCGTTTGCCTAAACACACACACAAAAAATATAAAGACAAAAATAATTATGGTTGGAATTAAAACGTCATTTTTAAGCTTTCCTTGTTTTACAAAATAGCCGTTTACCTTGAAATTCAGTGTTATCCAATCCCTTGATGGCATCCATGGCCTCGTCAGAGTTAGACATGTGTACAAAAGCAAAGTTTTTAACAACAGCACACTCTGTGACTGTACCATACTCTTCAAAGAGAGCACGGAGCTCATCATCAGCTCCCTTTTCTACGTTGGCTACATGCAGTTTGACTGAGCCCTGGTTCTTCCCGTGACTGGCTTCTACATTGATCGGCGTGCCGTGAAGCTTGTAGAGGTGCAGGTTCTTAATGGCTTTGGTGGCAGCCTTGCGGTCATCCATGTGGACGAAGGCGTAGTTCTTGATGATGGCACACTCTGTGACTGTGCCATACTCAGTAAAGAGTGCCTTGATTTCATCTTGGTCTGCCTCTCGGGGCAGATTTCCAACAAAAATCTTCACCATTGTTAAAGATCTGTTTCAGAGCAGAGGAGAAGAGGAAACATTCAGGGATGGGGGGAAACACTGCATTAACATTGACAACGTTGACTTTTGTAAATTCAGTGTTACACTGTAGCATTAAGTGTACCCAAATCCTTTGTTATACATGATAGTGTAGTCCCGAGCTGTGAATGAAACGGGCCTGTCTCTGCAAAATGGCTGACGTGTATTACAAACGCAGCGAGTCTACAGACTGATTTTTGCACAAGATAACGCATTTATTGAAACAGTTAATGCTCTAATTCCTCTGTGTGTATTATTACTTAAGTCTAACCATCTTTCCTGGTCTTGCTTTTGCAATTATACTAGTGCTAGCTGTTGCTACGGTTAGCTTGCCGGTGAAGCAACGCCATTACACAAAGAATTCCCGTCCATAATAGCACAAAGGTATAACGGTGAGCTGGCGAACAATTACTTGAATGTTAATAGTTATATTTAAAGATATTCCAAGAAAAAGAAATGACATGAATTGTACATATCAGGACACATCGGTTCACATTTTATGTTACCTTTTTATCAGACGGCCTCTTCGAAAAATTCAAATCGTTTTCGAGAGCTTTCCGCCTGCAGAATCAACTTCCGTTGTTGTCTTTTTTTCGATCTGGTTCTACTTCTTCTTCGTCTGTTTTTCCCGGAACACAAATACACCGCCACCTATTGTCCAGGAGGCGGTGTATTATTTACAAGTACACTTAAAACAAACTACCGTATCCACTTTGTTTTTTCCTTTATTGACGATTATTTACATATGTTCTACCCTCTGATAACGGTATGATTTCATACATATATGTATTACATACCTAATATTCATATATATACTCTTCACTATGCTTTTGCATTCTTCATAAAGTTAAAAACGGGAACACGCGGCGTGTTTTTTCTGACCCCATCCGAGTTTGGCAAGAACTCTGCCTGTCACGTATTTATTGGGCAATATTATGACTTCTCACAGAAGCAATACAGTTGAGAAGTTGATATCGATTTCTCGTAATCAACCTTCCTGCGTTAATGTGTAACACTTTTATTTTTATGGTAAGGCCAACTTCCTTGCTGTTGTTGGTATACTGCTGACTGAGTCGGTCGTAAATGTGAAACCAGGCGGGGACTTTCTTTCTGTTTCGCCTTACATCACTGGGAATTTTTGGTGCTGCAATGAGACGTTCAGGTGTTCATTGTAAAATCGTACGTTAGATAGCGGAAATCCATTCATTAAGTATTGTACAAGAAAAGCGAAAAAAACAATACAAAACATTTTAATCAAGGTAGTAGAAATAGAGTTAAGTTAATTTTATATAGTGACACATGTAGCACAGTCATGGAGTAGCCAGGCAACAGTACTTTCTATTATTTGATATTCTGTTAATTATTTTTCCAATAAACAATTAGTCAAGTAAACATCAGAGAGTGATGCAATATATTTCATAATATAATATATAATATATACATAAATATATTCAGTTTTAGAGTTTGCCACATTCTTTTTTATTATTGAACTAAATTAAATGTTGGTATCTACAACCTAGATTCTAAAAAAGTTAGGACATTATTGAAAATGTATTTATACAATGCTACAGAATGCAATAATTTGGTAATTCTTTGACATCTATTCAAATGACAAAATATTTCATACACTTAATTATAAATTATATGCATTATATGTTAATTTACATTTTACACAGCACCCTGACCTTTTGACAATTCATTGATTGAGTAAAGATAGTGACCTGGTATGGAATAAGTTGTTCAAATACATGTACATTTAGCTGATGGGCCACCAAACTAACATTTGTGTGTCTGTGTGAGACATTTTTCACTAGTTCCTGGACAGAACTTCCATGCTCAGCTCTTGTTTACAAAATTAGAAGATAATCCAGAATTCCCCTTCCTCTTTACCACTGCTTTGCATCATCCACAATCGACAACCGGTATGTCCGAATCTGCACTTGAAAGCAGCAACGCATAGAGTCTTGTGAGTGGAGTGACGAAACTGGAAGTCAACAGTTGACAAGGAGCAGTCAGGGAGAGAGTTACCGTTTTCTCTGTGAGCAGCAGCACCGTTAGTCAGCTCCCTGTGAGTATACTTAGAGTCGACTAAAAGTGATCAAACTTTCTGTGGACGGAGTAAAAGCAGCCATTTGTATTTTAAAATACTGAAAACTTCACTCAGGTAATCAATGCGTTACTTTCAATTTGTTTGTAATGGTTAACCTCTTATCTCACTGGATTCCCAAGATTCCTAAGGTTTGTCTTCTGTTCCAACAGCCCTTCATCGGCAGAGGTCAGGAGGTCAATCCATGCTCTACTGCTTTGATCAGGAGGTTTTTCCAAGATGAATGTGTCCCAGACAATGAAGACAGAGGAGGATCTGACTTGTCTCCACATCAAGCTTTATCACCCTCAGCAGAATGTAAAGGGTCTTTATGGGCTGCTTCCTCTGGGGAAGAAGAGCGAACATCCGGCAGAGGACCCCCTCAGGCTGGGCCGTGATACCCAGGCCTGCACCTTCGCCCTGGTTGACGCCCGGGTGTCCCGCAAACAACTGGCCCTCCAGGCCTACCGCAGCCCCCAGAGCTCAGACATGCTGTTCTGCATCCAGAACTTGAGCCAGAGGGGACATCTGTCAGTGAACAGCTCAGCACTGGGGTACCTGGAGAGGTTGGATCTCCCGGACAAGGCCCTGATCCGGTTCGATAAGTATGAGATGTTGATTATCCGCGAATCTGGTGAAGCCAAGGAAAATTTTGCGGTAGAGTTTGAGGTGTTGGCAGCGCCCCCATCCAGAGAGACATGCACATGTGCTCCTAGTATGACACCTGTCATGGACACTCATGGCTCATATGTGATGAACAGTACCCCAGGTGAACTCAGAGTGATCGGCCCCCTTGAGAATGATGAGACCATGATATGTCATTCATGAAATGTTTGGTTTTTTTGTACTTTGACTTTGCATTTGTAAGCAATACTAGTTGCTGTGTAGTTGTTACATTAGAGCTAAAGCAAGCTTGGATATGATCCATTTTTATAATGTGAAATCATAGTATTATTATACATTCTATATCTATTACTCAATGTCTACTTATTTAAACTGTGATTTAATGCTATAAAAGCTCAATGCTATTCCTTTTTACATTTCCAACGTGAGCACATTAAACTGCTTTTTTTTGCAAACGCTGTTGTTAAAGACTGTATTTTAGCCATATATTTGGCATCTGATATATGCAAAGAGAACACAAAACAATGGTCAAGTATCAGACATCATAAAAAACAGGTTTGTCAAGATGTGCTTAAGATAAAATAGTTCTTGCATGTCAATTTGAGCTCAGGTTACAAAAGGGAACAATTCTTTGTGACACATTCTGTTTCACTTAGTTGTGAAAGATGTATTGTGCCTTTACTTACACTACACCATTGGAGGTGGGGGGGGTACTTGTCTGACTGCGTTGTGTACCAAGTGTAAAGTTTGGCTGAGGGGGAGACTGAGCCCCGGGCCTTCCCGTCCAATAACTGTGTGACCTCACAAATGCACTTTCAAAAATTCCCAGAAACACACAACTTAACCTTGTGGAAATTGTTCCCAGAAGAGTTGAAGCTGTTATAGCTGCAAAGGGTGGACCAACATCATGGATTAAGAATGGGATGTAATTTAAGTTCATAAATAAGTTTAAGCAGGTGAGCGAATACTTTTGGCAATATAGTGTATTTACAGGGTTTCTTACACATACACGAGTTGAATTCCAGCATTTTCACAACACTTTACTCAAGGTATCTAAATCAATATTAACACTCTTGACGCCTTATCATCACATCTTAACTGTTTACTTTAAATGAGATTGCAAAAGTTTCCAGAATTAATTTTTAACCACACCAATGTACTGTATATTGTACACATTATCTTATCAGCTGTTTATACTAACTATCATGATTAGTATTTATCATGATAGTTTTTATAACTGTGTAGATGAAAACACCAGATTATATAATCATAATTTAAAAGAATCAATATTTTTCAACATGTATTAACATTGAATACAGAAGTGAAGGGTAAGCATTTTATAAACTATTTAGACTTTGTAAGATCCCTGTATTTCTTAGATTCAACACTCAATATGACACAAGTGTCAATATCAGGAATCCTGTCAGGGTCAGGTCAATTAATCAGTGCTTTTGTTTCATAATCAAGAACAAAGTCCAGTTTGATTAGAGAGTCTTAATCTTGCAGTATTGAATTATCAAGGAGGAAAAAGGAAAAGTTTTGTTTACTCATTGAAGCAGAAGAATGATTGTATTGAACTTGTGCAGAAATTACTGGTACAAGTCATGCGTTTGGAATGTGATCGTTATCATGCAGGCGGTAGTTGGACAAGAACAGCAAGCTCTATAAAATCACCTCCATATAATAAACAACACCCATTATTTCTTAAAACTCGGTCCAGGAAGAAGTGGGGGACTAAAGGAAAGGACAATTTAACTTATGACCTCGATAAGCAAAGAACCCATGCTAGTCATTGCTGATTCAGCATTTCCGCAATTGTGTCAGGAAAGGAGACAAGGCCAAATCTGCTGAGGGTAAGATATTACAGCTGAATGGAGAAAACAGTCTGTATCCAACATCTTTACCATCCACTCCATCCATTTTCTGCCATTTATCCGGGGCCGGGTCGCAGGGATTATTGTTCTTTTACATTCTTCTAAAAAGGCATAGCAAGATTGTTTAAATAAGACAAGATGACCATGACATTATTTCAGACTGTTTATTTAGTCTTGTCGTCATTCAGAAGACAATTAAAAACATTTTAAATCCATATTAAAAGCAAAGAATTTATCAAAATATACCAACAAAAATCAAGAGTTAAACATTAGTCCTGAACCATGTAGAGTTACCTTAAGTATTTGTATGAAATAGGTTTAGTAAAGTATAATTCTGTTAAAAACTTGATGTAATGGCAATGTTCAAGTAAACATTTAATGTGATGTATACAGTGTGAAATTGTGACAATTGTAACATGATATAGTTTAAGACATACAGCATCTCAATTTCATCAATTAGGCACAGAGGGCTGGTTAGAGAAGCCCTGTAAAGGAGAGAGACATCATCTCACACGTATACGTTAAATGACCACAGCCTCTTAACACAGCATGACGTGCCGCCACGATGTAAACAATTTAGTTTAGGCAACAGAATTACTTGGTTACGTTGAGAAAAAGATTGTGGTTTGGGTTCAAATGAATACGTTTGTCACATAATTAAAAAGGAAAGTAGAAAAAAGGTAAAATACACCCATGCTGATTTCTGGGTTTACATGGGACATGAAGAGCGCCCTCCTGGGTAAAAGTTCGGAGCTTGATCCATCCATCAACTTCTCCCTATGTGGACTTTGTCTTGGTGGACACAAGGGCACATACTTTTACCACATTACATGCCACCACTGCCCAATGTGGTGTGGTCATCTCCTGTTTTATTTTTTTTTTTGTTACATCTAAGATACGTCTTGAGTCCTTGATCCGTCCCACAAATCACAAGTTGGACTGGTTCTTATTGACTAGTGCCATCAACTATAGAGAACAAAAATGTAAGATGTTCTGAGGACTTGACGTTCCCTCCACCACACCAATCAACGGACCAAATGTTTCACCGGAGGACATAATCCACTTCCTTTAAAAACAGCAAACACTTTGCTCAAGGTTCACAAAATACACCAGTCCAATATAGACTTCATAGTGAACTTACACTGCTTTACCTTTAACTACAGGGCCGCCTGATCCCGTCTCTTCCCAGGGATCATCAGCAGAGACCACAAACTCCTGTAAAGTCACTCCAAGAGCCTTTACAGCCGCCAGAGCAGAAACAGACTGTAGACAAAGAGACAAGGTCAGCGATTCGTCTCATCGTCACTGATCACAATGCAGGATAATGTATTATCAATACAATAAAAATACGTATTTCTTTGTGTTTACTGGAGTAGTAGGAAACATAATCGCTTCCAGCCTTTTTAAGGTACAATTTAAAAGTCATAAATCATAGTCACAGCATAAATGCACAGTGTTTGTAAGTTTGTAGTTAAGTAAAAAAACAAAACAATACCCACCTCTTCTGTCCTGGATACTGCATATCTTCTGAGGAGGACTTACCAGAAGCTGGCATCTGCTGTATAGAGTCTAACAACCTACAAAGAGCACAAATACTAAGAATACCAAGACAGCATGCAATTTGTACTATAAAGTTATACATGTTTAGAGTAAACACAACAATTTAAAGTGTAATTCCTATGAAGTGTGAACGTAATGACAAATGAAGAATGCAAATCAAGATTAATTGTCGCAAGACGACAGATGGGCCATCGCAAAGCTCAGTTATTGTTCTCTTGGGAAAACCATTATTTGGCTTGACACGAGGTAGGCAATGGATACGGTTAGCGAGGAAAACCTCTTTTCCCGGGACACCGCAAAGCCGCAGATAGACACAGTATAAAAACATTGCATGCATTTTCCCACATTCAAAGTTTCTATTGAGGTCCTCAATTTAGATAGAACAATATCAGATTTTGTGTCATTTAAAAAAAAAAACGAAATCTACCTTCTTTCTTGTTTGAAAATGTAAATGTAATGCATGGTGCTGTTATACCGCCCTGTTAATACTGGTGGGTGCCTCCCAACACTTTTCACTGCAGTGCAAGTTTTTGCAACCGTCGAGAAATTCCAGGTTTAAACAAAATGCATAGAATTTGTACAAAATAAATAAAGCGCTCAAACATTCAAATTCAAATGTTGGATTAATCAATCGACCATCAAATCATCACTATCTGGGAAAGGCTCACTTTATATCACGAGCTTGGTTGCTCAGGGCGAGGTAGGCATTATGATGCATGCTGTGAAAACAATATAACGGGAGCAAACCACCAAGAGTCTCGATTACACAAAAACAGACTTTACCATGTGGTTATTTACGACGCAGTATTGGGGCCACATTTAGAAAGAGAAAAACATTTTATTTACGAGAATAAAGTCATACATAATTGGTAGGCTGTTCTGCTTAAAACAGAAGTAGGTCTAAACGAAATGACAAAAGGCGAGAGTACAATAGTTATACTTATGATAATTTATGCTGATGCTCGTAATTAAATTTTATTTTTCTTAATGTGGCCCTAACACCCCGCCGTAGTTATTTCATACATACTTTTTATTTATATCTATATATAGCTGATATATAGTAAGCCAAATATGAAAATTAGCTTTATCATGTTGCCCAGCTGTACGCTCAGGTGAATGTGAATCATCACAAGATTTAATGGAAAGCAGGTCAAATTGGAGCTAATCTCTTTCTTCCCAGCATTTTTACCACTATTGAGCATGACCGGCGAAACGTCACCTACCATGTGTCAAGCAGATATTGTAAAGGGTGTGAAGAATTAAAGTGAAGCCTGCTGAGCATTAGACGCCTCGATATTACTAATTATATTTGCTCTGGTGAATAGTAGACTGTCGATTCATCAGGCTGAAAGACCTACCCCACGAGGAATAATATGACAGTTAAAACGTAGTTTTTGGTTTGATTCGTTTATTAAAAAGCCTTCAAATGAAAAGCAACTTATAAAGTAAATAAAATCATACATGATGGTGCTATAGAATCTATGTTCGCAAAAATGATAACACAAACTTTAAAAAGAACAAAACCACACTGGAACTTTTGATTTGCCATGCTAACATGTCTCGCAAATTTTAGAGTTTACTTTACAACATGCCAAACCATGTATTACGATAAAGCACCCCTGCACTGAATTTTTGAAATTAATTTCGATAAGCATTTTGTGATTTACCAAAACCCTTAGTCTTAGCTGAATAATTTTGTTTACAAAGACTATATTTTTTTTTACTTAAAAAGAGTTCCCTTGCCGTGAAATGGTGTCAGTTCCCCGAAGGCCATTTAGAAAGCTTGAAGAACAGATTGATTTTGGCCATTAACAGTACTGCGTCACATTGAAATAGACTAAGCACCTAAGCCAGCATCCTATTCTGCAAAACATTTGAAGGATCTGAACAGTAAAACAAGCAGAGAAACAGAAAAGGCATAAACAGCTCAGAAGAATACGTGAACTGTAGACATGGAATCATAGGTTTTTAGTACGGGGCTGTCTGCAATACGGTATCTTCCAGTAAGTCTCAGGCGAACGCAACGCAATCCGCCATAGACGAGGGGGGTGTATAGCGCCACGTACATCAGCAGACAACGACGATCGTCATATTCTAAACCTGGAAAGAGAGCACACCACACATGTCAAGGAACGTGTTTTACTCAGGATTCGCGCAAAGCTGATCTTTGATGTTAAAGCAGCAGTATTTTAGGATTCTACCAGCAATTTGGTAGTTATATATAGTTATATATTGAGCTCTTGGCTGCACTAGATTTGCAAGAATAAGGCTTTTTGCTGGTGATGGTTTAAAGCGAGATTCTACCTCAACTTACGGATTCAGCTCTCAAATTTATTTTGGAACATATTTACTCAATCATGCCTACTTCTTATCAATGTGATTTGTCATGTCACAAACCATCCATTCACTCTGTGTTCTCACCTTGAATCACTCTGTTGTGTGCCTAATAGCCTGCGTATCGAGGTGGTGGTGGTGGCAGTGGCCCTCTATCTGTGTAGGATTCCCTCGGTCTGGGAGCTCCATACATTGGAGTCGGGGGCAACGGGGAGAGCTGGGACCGCTCATAGTACCCGTTACCAGTTTGAACAGGAAGAGGGGCTCGTCTGATTGGGCTTCGGTCCCTGGTCATGTAGGACGGAGGAGGGAGCGCATGTCGCTCATATGGGTCGAGAAGACGTTCTCTAACCATTGCAGAGGGAGGAGGTGGAGGAGGGATGGCCGGAGTGGAACGCCTGTCATGGTAGCCTGCCGTGCTGTAAGGACGGGCTCTGTATTTCTCGTAGTAGTCGACCATCCCATCCCAAGCGTCTCGCTCACCATAGCCCCGGTCAGGATAAGCTGGTCGTCTTGGGGGAGGGGGTGGGGGTGGAGGCAGAGGTACATAAGACATGCGACCTCTGAGGGAAGGTTCAGGTCTCTCGCCTGGGTACCGAGGAGAATACCCATAGACTCCTCTGCCTGGTGGATGTGGATATTCTTCCTCCTCTGGCTCCCCTCTGGGTCTGCTTTTTGATATCTGAACATGTATGCGCTTCCCTGTGACAGAAACAAACATTATCTCTTAAATCTAAAAAGACTCAATATGCACAGGATGGACAAAAACTTAGCAGTAGGATATAATTAACTTACCTTGAAACTCTGTGTTATCCAGGCCCTTTATGGCATCCATGGCCTCATCAGAATTACTCATGTGTACAAAGGCAAAGTTCTTGACAATGGCACACTCTGTGACTGTGCCATACTCTTCAAAGGTAGATCGAAGCTCATCATCGTAGCCTTTTTCTACATTGGCTATGTGGAGCTTCACAGGGCCCTGGTTTTTGCCTCTGCTGGGCTCCACATTGATGGGCCTGCCATCCAGCTTATGAAGATGGAGCTCACGGATGGCTTTGGTAGCTGACTTGCGGTCTTCCATATGGACAAAAGCATAGTTTTGGAACTTGGCACATTCTGTCACGGCACCATATTTGGTAAACAGAGCTTCAATTTCCTCCTTCCCAGTGTGCTGAGAGAGGTTCCCAATGAAGATCTTCACCATTATTGCACCAGTGTGCTTCTCTAGAAACAGAAGAGAGAAGATAAGTAAACACAAGTCTGTAATGACAGAAGCTGCAACTTAAACTATACACACAACTGGGACAAACAACTTCATAACATGGCACCCCGACCTTTGACCCTCTGCTGCACAAAGGATTGTGGGTCTGGCTTACATACTACAAAATTTGACTGTATGGAGTGAGAAATTCTTGTATTTTGGCATACTGCTTTTAACAAATTATATACTGGGTCATGATGAATATCTCCCCGGCATAAACAGTATGGAAGTAGGTTATTCGAACGCATAGAGAACGTAGCCAATGAGAAAACAAACGGTGAAGCTATAACGTCATTATCAGGAAATAGAAAGCTTGTAATCGAGACGACTAAAGCTAATGGTACCCACATCAAAGCAGTAATCAAAATCCGTCAACAAGTGCCACATAATAATCGTTGTCCTTTTTAAGCATTTAACTTTTACTAGGTCTACAAACTGTACGAGTTCAAATACAGTCGACTCTTAAAGAAAAAGGTCGAAGGAGTTTCGGGTGTTTGCACTTCCTGGTTTAGAAAGCAACTAGCCAGCCCCGTTTCATTTGAATAGCTTAGCTTACAGCAGTTAGCAAGCTAATATTAGCTTCAAGACGTTAGCCATTTTGTCTCATGTGAGCAAAACGAATACAATTCAGTTTAACCACTTACGGTATGCGCAGCTACGTTTGAAGACGTATATAACTACAGTGGCAGTAAATGCAGCAGAAACGAAAAGAGAAAAGCATAATAACTGAACTACTTACAGCTTGTGAATCTTGTCAAGGCTCGGCGCCACAACGAGGTCGAAACTCCACCGACAAGAATCAGTGGATGACGCGAAACCGGCTCGCGACAAACGCACCAGTAGAAATCTGATTGGTAGAAAGGTGTGTTTCTCAAAAAGTACGGACTGTGATTGGGTGAAGGTATGAGGGCTGGTTTATCCAGACGGAAGGGGTATTCCCATAATGGGTATGAGTGGGTTTTATAAAAAAAAAAAAGTTTGTTTTCAACGTTTTTCAAAATTTACATTCAATAACTTCTATTTTGTATACGTTATTTCTTCTCTATTTTATTTGTGATGTTTCTTTCTGCTCCTGTATCACGTATTATTTTTTATTCTATTGTATACATATATTCATCATAGGCATTTTTTTTCTCATGTGTACACTGTTAAAAGTAAATACGATTTTTTTGGTAAAGGTCTTGTGTGAGAAGTCCTCATGTAGATTGTGTCTTTCAAGTCTTTCAGCATTCAACTTTAAAAAAACAGAATTCATCTTTTTGATTGTTTGTTTGTTTGTTTGTTTGGCCACTTGGGGGCAGAACTCCACTGCAAAGATGTCAAACCTGTCTCTCATAAAAAGATGGATTACCACAGATTTATATATAGCCTGATATATAGCATATGTTTTTGGTTGAAGCCCATTAGGAAGAATTAAGTGAGTTAAAATATTTAATGTCTATACATGTTAATCTTTCAAGATCATGAAAACATGTAAATCTGAACTGTGCAGGATTATTCTATAATGCGAGTTTTCATGTGTCAGCACTGATTGGCTGAAGAACCCATCAAGTAAGTTTTACCAAGTTTAAGAATCTCCCAGATGTGACTCACCCCAGATGTTATGTGATTGTATTATCTTTTAAAACAGTTGGAGTCATACTCCTCCACCAACCAGTCCAGTTGCAGTTTACATCCATGTCTCTTCAGACTCATATGTTGTCATGAAGACAGGCAATGCTTCAAATATAGGTGCTGCTGGAAAGGAGACACCAATTATAAAAAGTGGAACCTTCACACACATCTAAAATCCAATAGCATAGAAAATCAATACAATCTGGGTGGCCACCTAGTGCAACCAATTCAACTTTTTCAATGTGAAATATGGTCAAACCCTCTCCTTCTGTTTCTGAGTCACACCACTGAACAATGGTCAGAAGTGTTAATGTCAGTGGAAAGTTAAACTTTGACCTTTTGTATATACAATGATTATTGTCATTTTATTCTGTTAGACAGTATTCTTGAGTTATGTTCAAAAATATCTAATGTGAGGTCACACTGGCAACCAAAATCGGATCAGTTCATCCTTGATTCCAAGCGGACGTTTTTACCAGATCTGAAGGAATTCTCTTAAGGTGTTCTTGAGTCAGGAAAGGTCAAGGTTTAACATGTAGAAAAGTTAGTCAACATGTGAAATTAGCTAACCCTTTGGAGTATTACAGCTATTTTATCTGTTTTTGAACACTTTTCACTGCTTGTATATACCACTTAAAAAAGTATTTACCATGCCATGTTGGTATCGGTTTTTTTTCAGCACAACCTCACCTATATGATTGATTTTTTTTCACTTTGACTTAATAGATTACCCTTTTGATCCAAAAAGTAAAAGAAGTCGACATAAAATTCCATTTAAAAATTTTCTTTAAAACACAATCATGCTCAGAGGAATTTTTTCAAGTTGGTTACAAGTATATTATGAGGTTAAAATCTAGTTCTTCTTTTAATACTAAATATATTTGACCTCGTCCTTGATTTTACTTGGCCTATCATCATCAAACAAACACCAGAATGGCGTTTCAAGTCAGTACTTATGACGGAAGTTGGCAGCAGGGCTCGATGCTGCTTAGTTTTTACACTTTGACACCAGGAGGAAGTATATTGTGTGCTTTCCTGGACCCCCGGGGAGTAAGGTTAGGTATTGATCTCTAATGGTTTATAGATTGATGCATTCACTAAACAGGGAAATATGTCTAGTTTCTCTGAGGGGGCAGAAAATAGTCAAACAATGGCCTTGTAAATACCTTGCTGGGTCAGTAGAAAATAGCTGGATTCAATTATTAATTCAAAATTAGAATTGCTTGAAATAGCTTCAGACAAATATTACACCACAATTTGTTTTGGTATATATGCCAAATTTGTTTTTGGTTTTAACTGACTTTTGTTTGAGTTTGGGCCTATGTTAAAAAAGAACAAACTGTTCAGAAAGGTTGTATACCAAACAATGAAAAGTCCTTTATTGCCATCAGAACATGAGTGAGAAAACCAGAGACAAAATCTGACAGTGAGGAGTCGACTGTACAACCAGCATTCACACAGACACACACATTCCCACACACGCACACACACAGGCGCACAGAAGCCAGCAGTCTTTCAACAGGACGTGAGGGGTACAGATACATGAGGATATACAGTACTCACACAATGAGGTATAAAGGTAAACACAAACATACAAGATAGGGCTTCGTTCTCCACTCGCACACATGCAACTGAACCAAGGTACAAATACTCAAGTGCTCGTTCATTCTTTAAAAACACAACATACAGGTGAGCAGAAATGTATGACAGCAGCATCTGGGTCATCTCAACCGCACTCCCATTCATCTGTCTCTCAAAACCTTTGGTCATGTGGACGCTTGCTTGTCATGCACAATGTTGCCCTTGTAATTTAATACTTTGTGAGACTCTGAAACTTGTGAGCGAAGGAAATGGGTCCCTTCCTGACTCGAATCCACCCACAGAAACTTGGTCGTTTCTCTCTCTCTTCAAGGTAGAGTTTCTACGTTAGTTGGACATTCAATGTGTACATTAGCAGCAATTCTAGTGAATGAAACAATGGCTTTGTAAGTCAGATTAATAACACCCTTTCCTCATGCACAGGACAGGCACCACCTACTACTCGTTAACTAAATGCCATGCAAGTTAGAAAAATAGACTGCAAACTCACAAGACAGAGAAATCAAAGTTGTCTCCAGAGAAGAGGTTGATTTCACTTCAATTTTTTATTTCATATTTTCTAAGATGTGGAAATAGCAACAAAAAAAAACTTGAGAGCGGTAACCAAGACAACAGTAACAACATGAGCAGAGAGCCACTGAGGTTTCGAGTTCCTCTCTTACTCTATTTGCCAACCCAAACTGCCAGGTACAAGACAGACACCTCGCTTGTTTTGTTCAGCTGCGGTCCTCTACTTTCGCGCCATGTGGGCGACCACGTCGACTTGCACGCACCTGGTGTGTATGCCTATTGTATGTACCTGTGGGCCTGTGTGTCATGTGGCTCTCATGTCATTTGAAGCTGTCCCAATCCCACAGTCTGCAGTTTCCAGGCCCCTCCCCCCTCCCCACCCCACTTAGCAGCACCCGTCCCAGAAAGGTGGTCGCCCTCGTGTGCATCCGGAGCTGTGAGCTGCAGTGGTTTATCAAGACACAAGTGTGGCTGGAAGCTAGCACCGCCGCCCCCTCCGACACAGAGAAAGAGGCACGGTATAGTTCTCTTTAAGTCTAAATCTATAGTTCAAGTCTGCCGTCGGTCTGGTCTCAGCCTGTCCTGTTTACAAGGCTGTATGGGAGCCACCCTGGACCCTCAAAAGACCTAAAACAGGTAAGAGAAGGCCTGTGGATAAATAGAGATGCCTCACCGTGCGACCCGCTCAGGGCTGCGTTGCGTTTAGTTACCTCACCCCCTCCCAGTTTTGTTTTGTGGTTGCCAAATATCCCAACTGTGCACACACAAACACACATACGCACGTACGTACGCGCACGCACCGACCCCTTCGCTGTCCATTCTACTCGGAGTGAGGACAAGCGCCTTGAATTTCGTGTTTGGCACCAGACTTGTTTTTCCTCACGTTGGCCAGCCACTCCCTTCTTTTCCGTATCCTCTTTTCACTCGTTTTACTCATCACTCCCTCACAGGTCTGTTCTCTTCTTGGAACCAAAAGTAAAACCTGGAAGAACACCTCTCCCTCTTTTCTTCCTCTTGGGAAACAAAAACAAACTTAATGGAAAAACTCAAGTTTTTTTTTATTTATTTTTTTTCAAATTCAAGGCACAATGTCTATCAATATTCCAATCTGTCTGTCTGTCTCCACTCCCAGGTTCAGTGTGCGAACATCGCGTCACGTAAGCTATTGGACTGTCTGCTTGTACGCCACTCCCTACAGCTTACATCTCTCTAGTCTGTACTTTAACACTGTTAAGAGACGCGTCTGTTTTGGTTGAGAGAGCGACCGCCAAGTCCAAACCAGTGATAAACAATGAACAAAATTAACATAACAAAAAATAGACACAAATAAAGACAACCGTTTCAAAAACAAAAAAAAAAGTCTCGTCCTGTTTCTCGTATCTCAGTATTTTTAAAAATCAAGTCATATCCACCAGCTCTTTTTTGGCAAGCTAGTTGTTTTTTTTAAATAAGCACTAAGTACTGATAGATAGGATAGCATACACCGTTAACGTGTGTTTTTAAGTAGATGCGTTTGTCGTTTTTTTGTACTTTTTCACTCTCATAGTATGAATTCAGGTATTTTGTCAGGTACTTTTCACTCATCTGTTTAAGGTTTAAGTTAATGCAAGCAGGGACAGAGTTTGCCATGGAGTCTTGCTCTAGACTTGGGTTCGCGAGGGGCAGGGCCGTCTCTCTACGAGACCCCGTTGACCAAGGTCAGGGTCTCGCTGGCCGAGGTCATGCCTTTCCTGGGGGAACCCTTGGAGGGTGTTCGCTCATCCTTCGTGGCACTGGTCCCGTTCTCCTGTGGGGACAAAAAGCAAATGAACATAAGAATGGACCAACAATCTGATATATAGCAATAAAACTAAGGCTGCATTCAAAACAAATTGGGCCACATGGCATAATTTCTTGAAAAGTTGCTTCTTTTTCAACTCTTTGCAGATACTTATTTTTCTGCAGCAGCCGCTGCTGCAGCGTTCACACACTTTCAAATTCAAAGAAATAGTTCAAGAATGCCTGATTTGGTGTGAATGACACCTGAGATCAATGAGTGTGTTTGTGTCTGAACCTTGGGCTCGGCGCCAGCGTGGTTTTCCTTCTGGGGCAGGTTCTGTCTGCTCTGGGACTCAGGACGGGATATGTAGTCAGCAACAGTCACTGAAAATAATTACAGTTCTTAGCAACAACACTTGTGGGGAACTACATTGTTCATACAGTGTACTGTAGGTGGAGATTCATAATGCCCTGATACAAGAGAACAATAAATACAATGAAGCTGTCCAGAAGATGATCAGAGATCCTGATCTTGTTTATTCTGAAGAGGAAAATGTTAATGCGACTCACCACTTTCACCTGGCTGTCTGTCACGGCTGGCCGAACCTCCCTCGGGGCGGCTGCCACGGTTACGGCGACGACGGCTTCGGTTGCGGCGCTGGGGTCGTGCTTCTTCATCTGACAGTCAAATGAGAAACAAGGGCTACTACGTCTGATGGTGTCACAGATTTACAATGTACTGGTTATTCCTATTCTTTCTGTTTCCATCGTAACATGGACGAGAAAACGATGCTGACGTTCTCACCCAGTCCGTTCTCGCTGGGGCCAGTCTGGTTGTCTGACTCAGCAGCGGCATCCATCACACTGGGCTCCTGGTCGTTGCGACGACGTCTGGAGCGTCTGCGGCGGTCTCCGCCCATGCCTTCGCTGAGGTCTGCGTCGGCCAGCTCCCCCTCACCCTCCAGCAGGGAGTATGGGTTACTGTCGGGGTCTCTCAGCACTGGATAAGCCACAGAAAATTTATATTGCAGCTTGTGTAACCTTTCTTTTTAAACCAAAAGAATGCTTCTTCAATACATTTTTACATGTCACCAATATCAAGTGACTCTCAAATGAGCCCTTTACTTTTTTGTGTAGGATAAGTATTTCTCACACACTAGCACCTGCCAGCAACAAACTCTAGGCTCCTTTTCTTTTCTTCATGTTAATAAGATCAAATGAAATCTCCTTCCTCAGTGGGCTAGGGAACACTGGACCTGAACATGGGCTTTAACTACCTGAGCTGATGGAGTTGGAAGGCTTGGACCCTGGTCCTCCACGGCCTCGTCCTGAGTTGGAGCCTCTGCCCCTGCCGCCCCGTCGGGATCCTCTCTCATCACCGCCAATACCACGAGGCCGCTGGTCTCGCTCGCTAATGTCCTCTGACTCAGAAGCATTGGAAAGTTCAGAGTTTGTGCCTGGGTCAAGCAAGTACAAGTAATATAAGTAATAAAGCACGACTTTTCTTCTGTTCTCTGCATTCCTTTAAAGTTTCCAGCTAAAATACTGTTCCAACTCCTCCATTCTCACCGTATCCAGAGTACTGGCTGTTGGAGGCCCTGCGCCCTCTGCCACGACCTCCGTAGGTGCGAGAGGTGTGGAGTGAGTTGCTGCTCTCATCTGTCAAGTAGCCTTTCTCTCGTTCAACACCCCCAGCGCCCCCAGTTCGACTTGGAGGTGCGCGGTAGCCAACCCCGATCTGACGGAGCTGCTCGTCAATCTGGAGACGCTCCAGGCGCAGCTGCTCCACTTCCTACAGGACAGGGACGAGGAGACAGATGGGGTGTGCACTTCTCAGTCTGTTTCTCAGCACACAGTTTATTGAAATGTTTCGACAGAATGCCCCTACCTCCTTGCATCTTATCCTACAGGACACCTTGCTAGCCGCCTGTTATTTAACACAAATGGTTGGGAAATAATAGTGCAGATATGTAAAAAAAAAAATAATCTAAAAACTGGAAAGCATGAAACATGAAAAAGAAACCGACATAAATAATCCCCAAAATTGTGTTTCTAACAACAGATTTCCCTGATGTTAAACGGAAAGTTTAAACTTTGTGTAACTGTGTTACAGAAAACACTGAGAAAACAGAAGAAATTGAGCAAAATTGATATCTATATCATTAAAGATTTTCAAAAAAAATGAAGAAATGTTCAATTTTGAAGGACATGAAATATCACTAAATTGTAATAAAATTAATACTTAATTTTAACCTGTAAATTATTGAAATAATAATAATAATTTAACTTTAACCAACTAACATCTGGTG
Organism: Serranus cabrilla; assembly: GCA_903364295.1. Lineage (NCBI taxonomy): Eukaryota > Metazoa > Chordata > Actinopteri > Perciformes > Serranidae > Serranus > Serranus cabrilla. Next base: position 257,562 of record CAFUXE010000383.1, on the reverse strand, counting down.
TCAGTTAGAGAGGGTAAGCCAAAACTGTACCAATGCTACCAACGGATGCATCTGAAGAACGGGCAAGATTATCAGGTCAACAACAAACAAACCATGCGTGCTGTTTAAAAAAAAAAATCAATTCATGCAGTCAAACAAGGATAATAAAAAAAATACAGCTTTTAGATTGCAACAATTATTAATTTGCTTGCAATTGTCTCATGACAGACACCTTTGTTCTGTCTCTAAATGTACACACAACTTCTGCTGTATTGAGCTGGGACTAAGCCATGCTCTGCTGTGGGCCCGAGCAGGTTTAGTGCGTGTTATTAAGTCAGTCACTCTACCACTAAGTGGCAGTAATGTTCAGTATTCCAACAGATAACACTGTGTGAGATTTCAACCCACACACAACTTTCAGCAGACCCATTTTAACAGAACCACCACTTTTGATGAAACACCCACCCGTTTCTGACAGGAGGCTGACTGGTTGAGTAAAAAGTTAGTTTGTAATCATCAAGGTTAGCTGAAATGTACTTGATTTGTCTTGAATGACAAAGTGAATGTCCATTTACCACGGATTGAATAACACACAGTGTAGTGTAAGGATAGCTTCACACCATGATGGTCAGCCCAGATGTTCAGCCCTTTATATTCACAGCTGCCAAAACTGATTACAGATTAGCCCAGGTGGTTGCTAAGATTTGTCTCAGGAACCACCAAATGGGAAAAGCTGTTTTTGACAAGGGAAACTAACGATGAATAAACGTTACAAAGGAGTCCCTGATGACACCTTTTCAGTCTCAATACTGACACCTGAACTACAGCTACCAGCGTTTAATGAATAAGCTGTGTGCCTCGCTGTGTGGAAATGACTGGGATCAATCATTTGTCTGTCAGACAACCATCACTTCAATCATTTTGTTTTACAATTTAATTAACTGGTATTTATTTTAAAATAATGAACAACAATAAAGAAAGTAATTGAATAGATAAGCCATATTGTAACAAAACCTGCTAGTATACCCACAGCTCAGTCTCAGCCTGATATCCAATCCAGTATCGGTGCATCCTTAATTATAGCCAAAGTAATACAAGCAGTCTATCATGTTTGCTGGCACTTAACCACTTAAACTTTGAGAAACTCGCCAAACAGTGCTTGAATTCATCATGTGTGAGGAACACTTTCCTCAGAACAGATAACCAAATCTGAATTCAAAATAGTGATGTTTCATCAAAATCACTTTAATCTACATGTCTAATTCAATATCATTTTTTCTCATTTCTGGCATTATAACTGTGTTATACTGCCCAAAAGACATTGTTGAGTTCTCCCTCTACTTTTAGCCATGATTGTGCCATTTCCATAGAGGTGAAGGACCTACATATTGCAATAAAAAAGGTGGCCACAGTGAGTAAAATGTGACAGGAGCAACAAAAGATCATGAAACTCCTTGGGGTTCAGAGGCTAAAATTATTCATATTATTGTTTTCAAACTATCTTTTAAAAGTTTCAGCAAAGCCACATATACCATGTTCATAGATGAGGGAGGTGACCATTGGCGTCTAATAGCAGCAGTGCAATGACAGCAGTTTTTACGGTGGTTTGGTGGTGGGTGATTTGGAGGAGGGGGTCTCACTTCACAGCGTGACAGCTGCCTCCACCAACGACAGCTGAACCTCAAGGGAGGCGTGAAGGAAGTGAGGGAGGGCAGGGGGTCTGGTGTTATATTTGGAAGCTGAGGGTCCAGATAGCCGGTAATCTAAACTCCTGCGTACCCTTCACCCCCATCCCAGAGAGAGGGGCTATTTATAAAAGCACATGAGGTAAGGGCAAAACGAGGTGCTCTCAGCAGCTTTCCTCATGTGGTGCTGGGCAGGGGGGAGACAGGTGACCAATATGAAATGACCCTTTGCATACGCCCACATTTCCCAACAAAACCCCGTCCTACCCTGCATGTTACATAAAGGACATGTTCTTCTGAGAAACGCGTTTCATTGAATACTAATCTGAGCAGAAACACATTTATGGAATGAAACAAGTATACAAGTAACACAAGACAGAAATGCTGAAAATATACAGCTTAATTATCTGAAGTTTTCTGAGTGACAGGAACAGAAAAAGGTTTAGTGCTGCCATCTACTGGTGAACATAGAGAATGGACTAACCTGGAGATAGGACACATGGTACTCCAACAGCGCCTGAGCATTGCTGATGTTCTCTTTAGTTCCCACAAAGACGAAGGGAACCATGCCCTGATAAAACACAGAGGGGGGAGATGAAGGATTGAGTGTCTTTGTTAAAAACAGATAACCATGACTTTAAATACTGAACAAGAATATTGGAGAGCTATCACTGACAAGGAAACAGTCCAAATAACATTTAAGAGGTGAATTACAAACCATTTCCAGAATGATTAGTATGCTTTAAAAAACAAAGAATCACATGAAGCACACTCAGACACATATCAACCCATCAGAGACAGCTAAGTACCCACACACAGCCAACATAGCTGGCATCTCCTGTTCAGTGGGTTGTATGCATTGAAAGCAATGAAAACATAAGTGCTAGTGACAAAACAAGAGACAAAGCAGCAGAATGGAACAGTGTCAAAGCAGACAGCACATGGGACTTCTACACTCTGCTGCAGTTAATAAGCTTTGCTTTTTCAGAGAGCAGAGGGGGTTTATAGGGGACTGGGAGGCCAGCTGAACGGTCCATTCACCTCTTTGCTGCTGGCAGTGTCGTCCCTGCCTGCCCCCTGCCTGCCTACCTCCTCCCGGGGAAGCTTTTTGTCGTTGTCTCCCTCGATCCTGACGCGGACCACGCCTGACTTGTCCACAATCTCTTGAATGACTTTGCCGTTTTTGCCGATGACTTTGCCTGCGCATTAGAGAAAGAAGGGAAAATTAAAGAAGGTTAAATAAAGTCCTTATAACAAGAGTGTGAAGTGATAATGAGTAGTTGAAGTGGGATTAGGGCTGCACAATATTTGGAGAAAAAAAGTGACATTGTGATTTTTTTCCCCTGACAAATACATTGCCCGGCCTTATCAAAAACTTGTATTTGTATTAAAGTGCAATGCATTCATTTGGTGCACTCTGAGAGCTGCGAACCAAGCTGACCTAGAACCGGTCAAAGAGAAAATGCACCCAGCGAGGGCCAGCATGTGCCAGGGGGTTGAGGGGATACTCTCACACTGAGTGTCTGAGTTGCATCCCCTGGGCAGACTGTGTGGACCCCATCCGTTGTGAAGTGTAAAAATATTTTTGTTTCGTAATTGAAAACACTACACGACTCTGATGGATGAGAACTGTGCAAGTTTTCCTTTTTTATCAAGCAGGAGATTTTAGTACAACATATTTTTTTTACACACATCATAATATCTATACTGAAACGATATATTGTGCAGCCCTAATTGGGATTTTATCACCAACATCATGAACTCCCTAAGGAACGTAGCTCACTCACCTACAAGGTTCCTGGGTACCTGAAAGTAGTCTTCTTTGAACTCAAGATACTCTCTAGCCTGCTTTACTGCCTCTGGGGTCTGTAACGAAACACAAACATTAAACCAGATTAAACTGGGACATGAACTGACATAGCTCGGACATATAATGGCACACAGGCTCAGGAAGCAGCGTACCTCTCCGTAGATCCTGAATGTGCAGCTTTCCTCCTCCAGCTCGATAGCCGTGACACCAGCTACCTTCCTCGCCTGCTGGATGTTGGCACCATGGGAGCCGATGGCGAGGCCCATCAGGTCCTCCCGAACCCTCACCTCCTCCTGGTATGCTGATGCTAACTGCTTACTTGTCTGTGACGGGAAACGCATAGGTGGTTTGAGTTCAAAGGATTGGTTACGACAACGACAAATGTCAATGCATACAGAGTACGTTTACCTCCAAATGTTTGGTGGCTTCTTCGTTGCGGGACATTAGCATAAGCTTGGTACGGATGCTGCGGAAGTGCATGTCGCTCAGAAGAGTTGCACGCTTTACTGTAGTTTCATTTGTAGACTGAACAAAACAAAAAAAGGGCATTAGGACACAATTCATGTACAGCTTGCAGCATTTGTGAATTCGGGCATATTAGAGGAGCCTTTAGAGGACGCAAAATTATTTCTTTGCATTTCTTTTGTTCATAAAATTAACATTTAAGAGAAGCAGGAAGAGGAAGCAAGATATGTGTCATGAGCTGGATTCAAATCCACACCTGCAGTATATTAAGGATACCCAGAAGATCCCAGAAGGAAATACTACAGCTCCTTTGTATCATTTCTTCATCTGTGGATATATAACAAGGCCATTCACTTGCTAATGAGGTGAGACCCAGCTGAAGTGTGTATTCTGAGTACTAACCAGCACAATGAGTTCGTGTGTTTGGGCACTGTAGAAGATGCAGTTGGCTCCGATAGCTTTCCTGAAGTCTTTGTGAATGTTGTCATTTTCACAGCTGTTGATAAGAAAACAATCCACAGGAGAGTCAGCCTTGTTATTCGTTTGGCAGCATGGGGCCATTATAACATCACTGCTCACTGAGACAACTTGTGAAGGACTTAACATTCACAGAAAGGTTTTTTCGCCATTGTAAAATCCTCCATTTACATACCCAAGAAACTCTTAATTCAACATTTGCTTTTTTTTTTACTACAATTTGTAAAGAGACTCACATGTCCCTCAGGTCTTCTGGGACAGGGATGGGGACCTTGTGGAAGGAGGTTCGAGAAGAAGGGCTGTTGGGGTTAAGGGGCCTGATGCGCTCGGCTGTGACAATCTCGTTGTATGTGGCGTCGCATGCTGCGTATTCAATCACGTAGAACTGGAAACAGCACAAGAGATACAGATTTTTAATAATGTAACCAGAAATGCCACACACATAAATGTCCGACAGCTCAGATAACCATTGGGAATTGAAAAACCATGCTGAGATATATATACAGAGCAGAAGAGCTACAGTCTGTCCATATAAAAATCCTGAATCAGCTTTCAAATTAAACATTAATTTATGCCCGCTCTCAAATTAAAAATTCATTGATGTCCGCTCCGAAATTAAGAAATTATATGTCACATCTAAAATGCATTCATTCTATAGCTGCATTCATTTACTCAGTGAAGCGACACTCAATTCCCGGATTATTTTGCTTTTGAACAAACATGAAATGAAACAAATAAGCTGCACCAGAGCTGATGCCCAGAAAAAAACGGGAGCCATGAGAGAGTGAGGCAGTGAGATGAACACTGCACACTCCATGCTCAAAGGACAGAATTAAAGCCATCAGTCAATGCTAGACATTCCTGCAGGCTCTTATCAGACTGCTCCAAATAACAGCACTACACCAGCAGCAACTCTCCTGACACACTAGCGCTACAGCGCTGTCCTCTCCATATCCCACTGACCCACTATTCAACCTGCAGCTCGGGCTAGTGTCTAAGAGCTGCTTCTGGTCCTTGTTATTAGAAATGTTAAAAAATAAGACAACAGTGCCTGTTAGACTGAGCCGGGTGCAAATCCCTTTTGTCACAAGAGGTCAGTGTGAAGAAAAAATCAGAAGGCATATTGGAAATATAATTTGAAGGATTGATGTCAGAGCACATCAGGACATTCTGGCTATTTGAGCTCATTAGCCAGCATTAGTTATCTGACTACACGGCTGTATTCACTCCAGATTTAGCAGTACTTGAAGCTCAATAAACAGTTCCTGGCAATCCAACAAAATACTGATAGCACAGTGAGAGATAATAGCTCCTAAGGCTCTATTACTGATTATTAAAAACTGAAATAAACAGGAAGCTAGCCGAGCTGAAACATTGACACAAGGTATCATCTTCTTAATATTAGTCCCTTTAGACTAAATAGCCCAAGGAACTAAATTTCAGGAACTAACTATTCCTTCTGTGCACTGGTGTTTCCGCCACATTCAAAGCAGCGTGAAGATTAGGCAAATTAGAGCGGATTAAAAACAACAAAGTCTGGTTTAGGAGGAGACAACAGAACAGCATCATGTTGTTCTTTGTAATTTACTGTTGTGTGACCATGAATTAATGGAAACATGCAGAGGTAGAAAGAGGAAAGAAGAGAGAATATGACAGTGCTTCTTTCTCTTATGCTTTAATATGCATCAGCGATTAAACAATTTATAAATAAACGTTCAGTTTTTTTTCTGTGTCTTAGATATTTTTATATAATTTATTTAAGATAATGATCCTCGGTTCTTGGAACCACTTACCTCTCCCTTCATCATTCTGACGCGGGCCAGCCACCAGCCACATGGCTCCTGTTCGTTGGCCCGAGAGTAAACCTATAAGGAGACGATTGACAACTGAATCAGAGACAAAGAAAACTAAAACTATTACACCAATTAGTTGTGCTTGTAATGGAAACATGGCCTTGGTTGCAAAAGCAGATAGAATACACACTTTACAATTAATGTGTGATGTGGACAGATGTGCGACGTAAAATATAAACTGCAAAGACGATATCAGATGCTGTAAAACAAGAGGCATGAGGGCAGAACTTTTGTACATACAGTCAGGCGGTGAAATATAGCCAATTACATTTACTCAAGTACTATATACTAATTTTTTTTATTTTAATCTCCACTTTCTACTCTGCTACAGTTCAAAATATTGTACTTTTCACTCCACTACAATTTTTTTTTTTTTTACAATTTTCTGTATTTTATGTGTTATACCTGAACAATGTTGAGTTATTGTGAATCAGTTGAATAAAGTTTGACTGATCTGACTGTTTTGTTTCGCTTAATGCGCCTCATAATCCGATGAGCCTTATGTATGAAATTAGACCGTTTTAGACCCGTTAATTGATGTTGCGCCTTATAATTCGGTGCGCTTTATGGTCCGAAAAATACGGTACTTTAGTTTCTAGAAACTTTACTTTAATACAAGACACTTTACAAATCAGGATTTTTCTTAGTAAGTGGTTACAATTCATAACTCATTCATTGTATGCAAAGCAAATATTATATTCTTCAGCCTTTACAACAGATGGTAACTTCTACATGTTCCATATACATGTAATTATGATTTCTCGGTTCTCATCTGCTGCAAGAAAGCACCTAAAAAAAACCGCTTTTCAGCATTTAGAGTCCATATGGATATCCTGGAAGTGTCAAAGTCAATACTAGCCAATAATGATCCTCCTGGTGAATTGCAAAGACACAGAGGCCTTGAGACAGCAGGTTAGTGAAACCTTAGGTGGATGAGCTGAGTCACAGAGACGCACCGCGGCAGACCTTACCTCCACCTCCTCTCCTTCGCCAATATCCTTGTGGTAGTCGGTCGGAGGAGGCAACCGCACGTCGCTGAAGGGCAACTGTCTCTCTGGCTGCCAGCTGTGGCAAGACGACACAGAGACATGTCAGCTTATCAACATCCACAGGTAACAAAATGAAATACTCCTACATAGTTCCAGCAGTCTAGCTCCGGCTCCTTTCCCTCCACATCATACTGGGATAGGAATGACATGGGTGTTATTACCCACTCACTGCTGTGCACCACATTAACACACATAATGAACATTAAGATTTAAATGGGTCGTTAACTTTAATAAGAAAGTGTGCGTCTGGACAGTGAGTGACTGTGTCCATTGTTTGATGTCCTTTTACATTAAATAAGAACTTGAAAATGGCTCATAAAGAGTGCCATAAACTTCAATAAATGACCGGCTCATTTAGTATTAAAACTCTCAGGCTCATTTTGAATCTTAAAATTTGAGAAGAATTTTCATTTTAGAGCCTCATTACTAACATTTAAGACCGAAAGAATGTGTTTTATTCATTCACCATCTTATTCAACCAGACTTCAACCCCTCCATGTGCTCAGAGAAAGTAAAAGGAGAAGAGGGGGTAGAAACTATCCCAAAAACGACACAGGCCACCATGCTGCCACCCCTCCCACCCTGCATACCTTGGGTCACTATTTTTAGGGACACCCTGCTCTGCACTCAGAGCCAAGTAGATAAAGAGGGACCAGGGGGATGGGTGGGTTGTGGAAAGGGACAGTAGGTGGGGCTAGGAGTATAGGAAAGCATGCTATCAGAATGGTAAGGGCAGGAGGGATCAGAGCAGGAGGTAAAAAAACTGTTAGAGACGTGTATGGACAGCTGCATGCCAAGCACAGGTGCTGAAGAGGACCATTTTAAAAGTCTGGGTAAAGCACCAGCCTGGATCATACGCCATAACTCTCAATTACTACAGTTCGAGCCTAATTTTCCCATGTATTAACTATCTATCATGATACACAGCAGAGGTTTATAAAAGAGGAAACTTACTTGTTTTCAAAAACAATTGTGAGTGAGTCTTCGTGGACATCTTTGATGTAACCCTAAAAGAAAAGCAGAGATACAGAATTTTTATTCCCATGAATGCACAAGACATTGGTGAGGGGTGGGGCTGCGAGCATTTGATTTCTGCATGTAAACAACATCGACAGCTGACTTGTTAGCCAGTCATGCTAGACCAATACTGTGAATGTTGCTGAAAAAGAGCATCTAGGGGCTTTGTTGGGAGCCAAGACATCACATCACTGACACAATTCTCTGGCTGTGAATTCAGTGCCGGATAAAGTGACGATGAACACTGAATCCTCCTGACAGCACAGACAGCCTGGAAATTTCTCTCACACACAGAGTTCAAATACATGAGCTTTCTCTTTGTGTGGAACTTTTACAAGAGGCATGTTCATGAAGGCACGTGTACGGGGAAGGCAGGCACTCCTCAGCCTAGCCTATATGGAAATATTATGCGACAGCCCAGAGACAACTACTACTACGAGAGCGATCACGGTTACTTTTCCATCATGACTGTCCACAAATCTGCCACAGCCTGCCATAAACTTGTACCCACACCCCCAAAGCTAAGCAATGACGAGATAGGAGGAAAGTGATGGGTGTGGCATGTGTCTCACTGTGACACTACCATATATGGGACAGAAAGGCCGAGGAGTATCTTGAAAGCATGCACGAGGGTTGGAGGGTGGTTGTGGATTCACCTGCTGGGAAGGTGCTGTCTTTTGAGTGCAAGAGTGGCTAGGATTTCAGCCGGGATCATGGAGCAGTGTGTGTGCAGACACATTGGGATTTTTACACACATTTATAATTATCAATCACAGCGTATTGCTGTTCTCATATGACCCTAGTTAATGGTCAAAATGCCTCTGTATCGACTTTAACAGTTCGCAGCTACCCCTCACACTGCAGGCGTAACTACTACAGCTGACTAGCTTCTCGAGAAAAAGTCAGCAATGACAGCCGGTCTGACTGAAAAAGTGCTCATCCTCCACTTTCCAGAGGTCACGTTAGGAGACAGCTGCATGTGCATGTGTTATGTCAGGGGGAGTAATACTTCCACCAAGTACTACCAGGTTGAAGGGCAGGCATACCCTCTTTCTAACATGACATGGCTAGTGGAAAAGTGGGGGCAGAGAGGGGTCACAGGCAGCTTCTAGTGACGTCCCTTCATCTTCAGGGAAGCTGCCCCATGCAGGTTCCCATGGTGAGCAAGACCAGAGGAGACAGGTTTGCAACCTTCCTCATCACATAAATAAATTTGATGGGATAACTATATCTTTTCCAGAAAAGCCATTGAGTTTAGATGTACTAATTTGATTGGCCTGCTAATGATAAATACATTTGCTAAACTGACATCTTTATTGATTAAAAATACCCAGTTAAAAAGGAACTAAGGTGGAAAATCACTCACAATTAAATAGGACTGCACCCTTGTAGTCAATTAGTCATTTAAAAGAATGTTGTCATGCTAAATGACTTATTTCCAAGCAATGTATGAGCACATCTCTTGTAAACACCAGATTAAGATTTGTGTTTTTGCATGATTCTTTGTGGGAAAACAATCACTTTTACTGGTCTTTTTTTTTGTTTGTTTGTTTTTTTTTAAATCAACTGATCGAATGGTTGACAAGATCCTAGCTTGTCTGGTATTAAGGTTGGACAATATGACCAAAATATTGTACCCAAGTTTCATATCTCGATAACAACAATATTTAGAATGTTTTCACGTGATTCAATAAATAGATAGCATGTATGAAAATAACCACACTAAAAGACTATTTCTGTATACTCCATACTCAATGTAAGCAAAATAGCACTTCTATGGCCTGCTCATGCTTTGCTCCCACGTGCAAGGATCAGAATGTAAAGTGTTGTCCAAAATTAGATAAATATTTCAGTAACACATTCTTTTGACACTGCAATAGAAAACCTACAGAAATATTCATATGATATGCATTTTGTAATGTTTTGTATCATATCACCATGCCCTGATATGTACTTGCTGCTGCAAAAGATGCAGGCTATACCTGAGGCAAAGTGTTTTCTGACAGGTGCTGTATTGCTCTAACAGGTTTATAAATATGATCCTGATTCATAGTTAAAAAAAGAAAAAACTAACTGACTCACACTGACACCAAGTTAAATGAAGTGCAACCAAAAAAGCTCATTCCTTTCACCCCATGTGTCAATCATCACAAGAAAAAAGCAATAAAGATTTTTGCTCCACTCTCTCCCATCAAGAACAACAAATCTACTGGAATGTGACATTTAGAATGTCCCTAACACAGTTAAGTGTCCATCTCACCTACAAAATGAGAGCTGTGAGATAATGGACATAACAGAGAGGAGTGGAAGCGTTCATTCATGCCAGAGCCGAACTGTCACCCTGTAAAACAGAACGACAGGTGAAGCACCATGAGGAGAGTAAATATAGGCTCATCTCTAAAGCGCCATGTGGTCGCTTTACCGTCTGAACACCCAAAGACGGAGAAGAAGAGCACATGGAGAATAAATGTGTTTCATCTGAGAGCAATAAAAAGAGGAGATGTCACAGGGAAAACAGCAGAAATCAGGGGGTGATGAGCAGGGTTAACCTACATCAGGTTTTTAGCTACCCTTATAAAAAAGAAATGTATAGAATTCAATTGGAAGTCACTGATCTTAATGTAATGTTTGAAAACAAGCTATAACACAACAGCAACAGAGGCTTGAAGTCATGTGTCTGGATATGGAAGTATACTTTCTTTTGTAAAGAATTGAAACAGAAACTGAGGCTCTCGTTCTTCCTTGTCAGAGCAATACCTATAAGACCTAAGGTTCAGTAATGTAGCTGCAAAGTGCGTTAGAGGATAAAAACAATATTAAGTATATGAGCTTTGATGTAGCATCTCATCACAATTGTAAGCAGGAACTGCACAACAGCTGTCTGATTAGCAGCTCGCTTCGGTTTGTAATTCTTGCATCCTACATTTCATTTAAAACCAACGTGCTACGAGAAATTCGGTTTGCCATGTCAAAAAATATGATTATCTGGTTATAACTGTATGACATGTTGTCATATTTACAATTGTTAAAAACGACCAAATATAGGCCAAACATGGTGATGACAAGTGTGCCTAGCTTGACTGCTAGCTGGAGCTAGCTACCCACCCCACAATGGCCAACCCTAATAGAACACAAAACCATCCCGGTTTGTCAGAACTGGGCTGAAGCTAACGTTACTCAAATAGTTAACGGTTAGCTAGGGCTGCGCTCAGGAGAACGAAACCTAACAGTTCTTCCAGAAACAAAACTTTTAACTGGGACAACTAGAAACTACGACTGTAACCAGGTTACCTTGTAGAAGGCCCCATTCGAGCCGCGAACTTCCACGGCCAGCCCGTCCATACTTGTCGGTCGGTCCCCACAGCTGAGCTTGTCTGTAGCCTTAACGACTCCCGGCGAGTCCGGTAACGTTACCACCCCCAGCTTCGCCGGCCCTTCGCCGCTATCCGGCCGCTTGTGGATTTCCAGTGTTTCGGGTGGAGGGAGAGGGGGCAGAGGTGAAGGGGTTGGGGAGATGGGTGTGATGGTGCCAACTAATGCAACGCAGACGCTGTCTCCAGCAGCTAGTTAGGAAGCTCCGTTGTCTGTTTTTGTCTGAATGTGGGATTTGTTGCTCGCGAGCTGAAAGGCACCGCCACGAGCTATGGTGAAGTCTCGACGTGCGCGAGGAAGAAAAGCAAGCTAATGATGCTACGGCAGGAGGATGCTAGCTGATGGATAATTAGCTGGGAGGCTAGCTATCAACACCTTGATCCCGTCAGTTTTCAGGGATGCTAGCTGGCTAGCATTTGATAGCCTGTCTGCGTTTGTTGGTTGTGCGTGTGGCGCAGTCGTTGCGTTGAATATTTTCACAGAAGTCGTCACCGGGGGTCGTTTCTTCAGTCTGTGGTGCAATTTTCAGCGGCGTCTCTGTCCCAAAAAGCGTTTGAGATGCACTGCCGCCCGGCGACTCCTTACTCCAACTACCCGTCTCCACAAACACACGCCGATAGAGTGAATCAGAGTGGGACTGAATGACCTCCAACACCCCACCCCTCTATGACAAAAACCCGCCCATGAGGAAACCCAGGATTATGATTGGTTACAGACATCGGCAATCAACACTAGCTGGCATTAATTGGCGTAGCAAATAAGGGTTGGTCCACAGAGTTCTCCAATAAAATCTAGAGAGTTGCATCCTAACACAATCCATTGGTTGTTCTCTTTGTCAATTATAATTTTATTCAAATTGACTGGCTCCCATATCTAATTTTGCCCACTCATTGATGAGTGAGGATCACCAGCCATTGTGTAAACAGCATTACAGTGAAGTTACTATAGGTATTAACAATCAAGCATAACTTTAAATCGCGTTTTTCTTTTGCTCATTGGCACATATTGTCTAGTCTCACAAAACTGTGACTGGTTGAACCTTATTGCAGCAGCATAACAGGTGAAGAAGCATAAAACTGTGTTGGCAAAGTTAGGTAAGGATATGGTTCCAAAGCACTGGAATGCAGTCTTAGAAGACCAGACATGGGCAAGGACTGTTTCAAAACAGCTGCCAGAAGCAGGAGAGGCCATAGGCCATGAGGGTGAGCCCCAATTATAGGAATACTCCCATTTGTGGAACCCCCTGTTCCCTAAGGATAGGACACAATGTGACAGCCTGCTTATTTCATCATGTTATACCTAGCTAGCCTTATTTAAAGCATTGATACTATTGTAAACTGTGCATTACAAATAATTCAAAATAGAAAGGCTCAGAATAGATATCACTGATAGTAGCAAAAAGGTGTCATGTTATCTCTTCCAATCAACATTCAAGTTCTGATAATAATATGAATTGTCATAATTACTTTAATTATAATCCCCTGTCATCCTCCACCTACCCCCTGTGAATCAAGCTCTGGATGTAATTTGTTACTTGACTTTAAATTCATATTCTTTGCCAATGAAGTTAGCGTAGAAAAAAAGTTAAACAAATCTGGCACAGTAAAACCAACAACAGAGAGGAAAATAAAACTTGTGACCTTTATTAAAGCAAAACAAGGTTCAACCCATTCTAGCAAGTTATTTTTCTGCCAGTATCAGCAGCAACAGCTGGCCATGCTTTTTCCAGCTGATGGTCAAAACCAAGGGCAAAAAATCACCGGATGTTAAGGAGAAGGAGAGATCATGACCAGCATCCAAACATGATGGGAGACAGCATCTCCATGCAAAAAACAACCATGAAAAACAAAGTCAATCCCACATCACTGATGTTCCTTAACTTCACTTTTTTATTTATTATTTATTTTTTTAATATACATTCTTACACACACCAGGCCTAGATTTGACTAAAGGGTTGTTAAAGGAAATTGTGAAAGTCCATGTTGGGAGACAGAGCAGACTAAATTTACATAATCTGAACAGCAGAGTGAGTTTTTACTATCTGTGCCTAATCTCAGAACTGGCATTTTGGTTATTCATGAGACTCATTCACACCCTGAAGAATATGTCTGAGGCATGGCTGGTACAACAGTGTGTGAGTGCATCCTGGATGGCTGAGATGACGCCCTCCCTGGCAGAGAAAAAGCTGTCATCGTAGTCCATCTGGTGGAAAAACTTAGAGCTCTAATTACACCTCTTGTTGATCCAAACTCATAGGGGGAAGGGCAGGGAACAGAAAATTATTTATTACTCCCTACTGAACTGTTAAAAATCACTTTTATTCATCCAGTTAAGCTATAACTTACAGATACTTGATCTGACTAGTGTTGTGATCCAGACCTGCATGAACATCATGCCGACTTCTGCAGACTTAACAGACAATGTTGTTAGACAGATTTTAAAATGAAAATATACACTGAAAAGTGTGATTAATTTGTATATTCTGTACCATAAAGGGCTATATGTAGTACATTTGGGGGATAAAAAATGCTGTTATCTTAATATATAGGAATCAGTTTGGAGAGTCATTCAAATGTGGACCTAATACTACTCATTAAAATTATTGTCAATGAAGATGTTGTTGTTTAACGGTAAATTCCCTTGGAAATCATTCAAACTTTTGCTGTGCGCGCTCCCGCGAAACACGCAGTTCTCGCCGGCAGCACGTGGCTCATTTATAGCCAATAGGAACGCTTACTTCAGGCGCGCGTAACTTAATTCAGGAAGTACGCATTTTATTTTCATGTTTCGTTGGAATTTTCGATAAAACTCTCCAGAAACAATAAAGGATACGTTTCTTGTTTAAGAAGAAACACAGCTAAACAGAAATGTCTGCTGGCTCGGAGTCTACACATGCAACATCGCTTGGGAAGTGGGACAGCTTGCACCAACAGGGTAAGAAAATATGTCTACTAAGTTACGTTAACGTTAGCTCTGCTCAGACTGTTAGCTTACTCTGATAGAATACAAATAGTATGTCTTTAAACCAAACAGAAATCATACGTTTAATCTAGAAAGCTGAATACGAAATAGGCGGAATGTCAGAGAAGCTATAATACGATGATTTGGAAAGCTGCACTGTTGTGTATCTCCTGACAGTTATTAGGTTTAACCATTGACAATAACTTTACTTCATTTCCTGTCCTGCAACCCAGTTCTCGCCTCCTTCCCTCTGTGTGACATGTCAGAGGACGATCTGACCCAGAACCCCCAATTCTGTAAACTCCTGGCCACCCTGGCACAACATGTGGACCACAGTGGACTCACTGTACCACTGAAAGCAGA
>CAFUXE010000383.1:213988-230497 GCA_903364295.1 Serranus cabrilla | reverse complement strand
GCATCAGACTGCATGTACACCGATACCATGAGGCCTTTGACAGGCCAATATCAGCCGATAATATCAGTCAACAGTCATCATTCAGGCTCTATAAAAAAGTTTTTAAATTTAACAAACATAAAAAATGACTTCTTGATGACTTCACAAAAGCCTTCATGACATTGAGCCTAAAGTGGTAACTTGCAGCTCATAAAGAAACACAGAATGCACAGGTCGGTAGTAAACACATGCTGCACTGATGATATATTGTATTAGCAATGAAAAACAGACTTGTTTTCTGGCACGATGTGGATATACTGTGCTGCTCTGCCAGGCTCTAAATCTGAGTTCACCCGCCAGCTCTCATGACTGTGATACAGCATGGAAACAACTGTCATAGGGATTGTTAAAACAGATCCAGGCTTACTCAGCATCTATCGAACAAAGATCCTTTCAGCTGACTTAATTGAGAATTTCTGCTTGCAGTTTTACACTGAATAAAAGGTAATATGCACAATGAAAAACATCTTGAGTATCACTAAATAGAAGGCACGACAGGGGTAAAGAGTTCTTTTGCTACTTTGCAGACTTATTTAGAGTTCATAAATAAATGATATGAAGCTGGAATTTTCCTGAGTCACAGTCAGATAGGAAGAACTGTGTGCTCAGTGAGGTGATTTTGCTGCCATGGCATGCTTGTAGTGTATATTTGAGCATATCTGCTGCCCCTAATCCAGCTCTCTGTGTTGATCTGTTTGGCAGTGCATCAAGATGTACAACACCGACTGGCACGTAATCAACTACAAATACGAGGCTTACTCTGGTGACTTCCGCATGTTGCCAAGGTAAGAAAAATGCTTGAGGGCTCAGACTAAGTGCAAAACAACATCAGAGGTCTTTACTGCCAACTATGTACAAGAGATTTACTGGCATCACATGGGTCTGCTGGATGACGACATGCAACAAATCACTGTTTTTAAATCAAAGGGAAAAGTCGCCATCTTTCGTGTGGATGTCCAGTCAGCACTGATGGTCATCGTAGTCAATTGAAGCCTATTGACCGAGAAAGAGTTCTCCTGCTTGGGGAGCTGTGTTGGCTGTGCCTACATGTACAAAGGATGCATTGTGCCCATGCAGCAGTTCTCGTGTAATAAACAAAAAAAAATCACAAAATGTCAGGAAAGGAAGCATCTAAATAGAAAAAAACAACAGTACACTCCGTGAATTCAAGTTCAAGACTAATGTATTTGACTTATTATTTCATTCAAACTAGACAGAAGCAAAATAAAACTCACCGAAACCATATTTTGATAGTCGTTCCAATAATAACCAACTCTGATTTGGTTGAAATAAATCCTTAGTTCACCAATCAAGATGTGAAAATATGCTGATTCGCCACCCCGCACTCTCTCTGTCTGCCAGCTGCCAGCCGGATGATGTTCCTCAGCTGTCCGATGAGCAGCAGCTCGTTGTTGTCTCTCACTCCTCCTCTTTAGGCAGGCCATTAAATGAGCAAATTATGACAAAAATTGCACCCTCAAAATCGCCCTGGACTTGGTTAACTTTTCCAGTTGGTCTACGGGAACTTGGAAGTCTCCACGGAAGTCTGTCCGAGTGAGGAGTAAAACTTTCCTGCATAGCAACACACAACCAGCCTCTCTCTGTGTTGTTACCTGCATCCAACAAAAACCGTCCACACTACCATTCACTGAAGCAGAATAATTTAGTTAAGGCACCAGCAGTCAGTTTGCTCCAGCTCAGGTTCTGGAGGGTCCCTCTCGGCCAAGTCCTCCCAGCTGCAGAGGCAACCTTGGCCTCTCTCCGGCTGAATACGGCTGTACAGCCAAACACCGTAAAAAGTTCACTGTAAAAATAATCAGTGAAGAGAAAACAAAGTTTTTGAGCCGCACTGCACACAGCTGCCCAAGTTCAAGTAGAACTTCTTTTGTTGACAACCCAACTTTGTCACCACATTGCATAGCTGGGATCTGGACACAGAGACACAGAGAACATCAGCAAGCCGTTTGTTAATCTATAATCCTAATTCAGAGAGATAGAGATACAGCTGGAAATGTTCCTTTTAATACAGCTCTAATGCTTCAGCAGAGTAGAGGAAATACTGCACCTAAATTGAAATGACTGCACAGAGGTTTTCCTTTCCAACACAACAGGTGCAGCCCAGATGTTTTTAATCCTTATTGAAATGGTGACAAAGCTCCCTAAGAAAATGATTATCCTATGAATAAAAATAATGCAATAACAGACAAGGTGGCACATCTACAGCCAAGGATACAGCGCAAGCAGTGATTTGTTGCAAGATAGCAGACCCCACCATAGGGGATGTACAATAGGGAAGGCGCTGATTTATTGAAGACTGCTAACCCTCATTTGCTGTCTTTTCAAAGCAAAGGCCTGAAGACAGACAAGCTGCCAAGTCACGTGTTCGAGATCGACGAAGACGCCAAAGATGAGGTGAGTCGAGGGGCCTGATCGCTGTTAGATCACAGACATTGATCCCTACAGTGAGGATGAGTGGCCTGCTATTGACTCACCGAGCCCTTTATTGCAGCATGTGTATATGCACAGCTTTTATTGATGCGCTATAAACCCTGCATGGAATTTGAAATGATCCCTTCAGTCTTTGAGAATCATGCAGATAAGACACAAATTTGGCTCGTTTAGCCTGTCTGCATATCCTGAAAATATGAGCACTGAACTGGTAATTGTGCCGGAAAGCTCCCTGTGACTTATGGTCTGTCAGTGTGACCCCCTGAGAGACTTGAGTGTGGTGCAGTGAAACCAGTAGCCTTATATGTCCTATAAATAGCCCTCATCGATCCTCCTCCCCCTGCCCTCTGGCCGGATGCAGATAAACTTAGACAGAGAACGGGTTTAATTGAAGGAAAATAAATGCTGCTGCTGCCGGGACGAGAGGGCAGGGAGCAGAAGGCTCTATTACTTCTCCAAATGGGCCTTTCTTCTGTTACGTCATCTCGGCATTATCATAATTTCTGTCTGTGATTGAGGGACTTGGCAGTCTAGAGGCAAGAATATTTTACCGTTGTTATATATTTCTTTTGTAGAAACGTTTGCTTTTCTCTGTCCTTTATATAACCTTTTATATCCATCCACAGGCCATTGCAATAAATCAGTAATAATGCAGTGAAGGACATTAGGCATGCTGGGACACTAGCATTGGTAGGGTGTGGCGAGGTGTGTGCGCACGGGGGTCAGTCGCTCACTTGCTGCACGTCTGAGGGAAGTAAGAACTAGAACAAGCTGTGGGAGGAAAACAAGCAGCCAATTAGATTACAGGACAAAGCTGGAGAGAACAGGGGAGGAGATGACGCTTGGAGGACAAGACGCCACTTGAGTGTGATTAGACTCATCTCAGCCGTGCACACTCATAAACACACGTATACACGCTTTAACCCTTTCCACCCAGTGTCACGATGTGTGTGTCACTACCAGGGTTACATTAAGTTAATTAGCCCTCCTTGTGCTCTGCATTCCTCTAAGTGGCCCGATGCATCACTCTGGAGAATATGTGTTTATATGAGAGAGACTCTTCCCTTGTGGTGCAGATAAACAGTCCCATGGTAGTAGGAGATAGAAAGGCTACACTGACAGAACTGTATGAAGGACAGAAAATGACATAAGTAGAAATAAATTAATAAATATAACAATAAAAAACAAATGGATAAATAAATGCACATGTTTAATGGAAATTCTATATTTTTACATTTATTTTATTATTTATTAGGAGATTTCTGTATTCATTTATTCCTTTATTTCAACATTTTTCATGTATTTTATTTATTTCCACTTTTTAAAAATTTTCATATGTATGTATTTATTTGTTAGCTATTAATTCATACATTAATTTATTTTTACAATAATTTAAACTTTTTTTTAAAATGTATTTCTACATTTATTCATTTTTTTTTCTGTGGGACTTTTGTCACCTGACAATGTCAAAAATAAATAAAGTAAGTAAATTAGCTGGATGGTCCCAGGTATTTATTTAATATCTGAATAAATGTCAAAATAAATGCATAAATAACTAAATAAGAAATACAAATACCTAAATAAATAAATACATTATTTTGCTAAAAAAAATAAAGAAATTAATTTGATTGTTCTGGACAATGTATGATTAGAATAAATGGTATGTTTTACTGACTGAACTGTATTAATAAATTAATAAATATTTCAGCCAACAGGTCTGAAAAAAAGCATATAAAACCAAATATTTGTATGCAGATATGACATTTAAATCAAGCAAAAAAAAAAAAAAGACTACGGAAACCCTGAGAGGGAAAGCTCCATTACCCCACTTTTAAAAAAAGGAACTTGACCTTGGAACAAGCTTTTTTTCACCTGTTCTTATTTCATAAACACAGAAGGGAAAAAACGTCACCAGATGTTTTTGTCTCGCTTCCTCTCAGGGTTTCCGTAGTGTACGGCCTACAAGCACACAAGTGAATATTATGATGCGTAATACTTAAGAACCATTAACCTGAATTAACCTGCATGATAAAGTCTGTCTTTACTGAAAACCTGATGTTTGTGTTTGTGTGTCAGGACACCGCCTCGCTGTGCTCCCAGAGGGGAGGCATCATGAAGCAGGGCTGGCTTCAGAAAGCCAACATCAACAGCAGCCTGTCTGTCTCTATGAGGGTGAGTCACCAGCAGACCTGCTGTCTGTTATTCATTCATAACAGCATAACAGCAACAAATGAAACAACAGCAAAACACGGGGTTCACAACAGAACCAGGGAGACCAAGCAACTCCTTTGTGGCTAATGTGCCATTAAAACTCTCACCTTTTCTATAATCTTCTGCATTATTCTGTCCCACAATGTATTGTTTATTACAGTCAACAACTGTGACATCATTGTCAGCAGTTACATTAACTCTTTTTTGGCCAGTATTGGTCTATGTTGCTTTTTGTTTTTGAATCCTTTTCATTCTGTTTGTATATACCACAGCCTGAATTAGAATTGTTGTTAAATGTTGGTTGCAAATATGAAATATAATAGGTAAAATGAGGATAAAATCTAGTTCTATATATTTATACTAATTACATTTGACCTTATCCATTTTTACGTTGATACGGAGTAAAGTGCCGACACTTTCATGGACTCCAGAGCATTAAATCACGTTAGCAGATCATCTTAAATTTACGCAAAAACAAAATAAACCATATTTTATTCTGCATTTTTGTACGTTTTTTAGAATCTGTTAGATATTCTTCTGACATGCTCTTTACTGCTGTGATTTGCAGGTGTTCAAAAGAAGGTACTTCTACTTGTCTCAGCTTCCTGATGGCTCCTACATCCTTAACTCCTACAAGGATGAGAAGAACTGCAAGGACACCAAAGGATCCATATACCTGGACTCCTGCATAGACGTTGTTCAGGTACACAGGGCTGTAAAAAATCAAATGCACAGTTGAGATTACTGCAGTAAGCTTTTAATATACCATGCTGCTCGGTTAATTTGACTCCTTGTGGTGTATCTTCCGGTATGCCCACTGTGGAGTTTTTTTTCAGTTTTTGGCACAAGCTCTCACCCTCGTGAAAGTCAGTGTTTCCTCGTCTCGCCACGCTCCAGGGGCTTCTTAGCTGCTTTGATTGGATAGATTTACTGCATTCCATTGACTTGGGCAGAAAAGTCCCGTTCTAGCAGATTATGAGGGGCTGCTGCTGTTGGCTCATGGCACAGGCTGGTACCTGCGCTGAGCGGAGAGGCTGCCGGGAAGCTTTCCGTTTGATGAACACATTGAGAAGATGAATGGGAGGAGTGAGGAGACTCATTGTGGCTTGTGGATTTAATGTGGGAGCTTGTGGAGAGCAGTGTGTTCCACATGTAAAGTATATTTTCCACCTAAAAGACAGCAGCTTTGTTGTTACTGTCACATAAAATGACTCAGTGTAAGGACAAGAAACAGCTTGATTTCCCCCAGACTTTGTTTGTTGAATTTTATAGGCCAACATAGATACACAACACATAATGGGCTTACCATAACCCTCTATACACTGATAGATACAGAGATAATAATAGTGATAAAAAAAGTATTACATAAGAAAATATTAAAAATAAGAAAATAAATAAAATAATAATTAATAAATAAACAAATAAATGAAAAATATATATAAATACAAAATATTTAAATAAATAAGTATCTTAAAAAATAAATACAAATTTGGAGAACTAAAATGTTTAGTGAGAACCTTGTCTGTTTGAATCCATATGAAACACACATTTTATTTTAAACGGGATCTAAAAATGTTGATAAAAACAGAATGCATCAAATTCAGAATTCAGTGTTTATACTGACATAAAGAAAAATGTCTCTGTACATTTTTCAACTGAATTTATGTAAAAAAAAAAAGAAAAAAAAAGAATTACCAAATAATAGCATTCTGTTTTATTTACATTTAAGAAATAGAAATATTCAGTTCTTTTAAAATAATTGCCTATGTATAAATTCATATGAAGCTCTGTCCAAACACAGAGTTCATTAATAGAGGTACTGGTCATTAAACTTTTTGTTCAGAAAAATGCATACATTGGTTAAATTATATTAACCATCCTGTTGCCCCCAAGTTTAATAGCCCTTTATTACCCGTATTACCAGAACAGAGAATGTTCTTTTACTCTTTGTGGGCGTTATATTTGGGGATGAAGGTGAAATAAAGATTCAGAGTACATCAAATACAATATTTCTTTCCCCCTTTAGAGCCCTAAGATGCGCCGCAATGGCTTCGAGCTGAAGATGCAAGACCGCTACAGCCACTTCCTGGCTGCAGACAGCGAAGCAGAGATGGAGGACTGGGTGGTCACACTGAAACAGGCTCTGCAGAGCACCACTGAGGCCAGTCAGGACCGGAGGAACGGTACAGAGACACTGGACTACTCCCTGGGTGAGTTATACATCTCAAATCTAACATACTCAACAGTCATGGTCCATTTAGCTATAATAATAATAATAACATGTTCAGACATAACCTCTGAGCCTGTTTTAGTGGTTGCCAGGGTTAAAGTAATCCCAGTGGAGGGCGTCCAAACCTCCCCTGAAAGTAAGGAGCCTGAGCCCTGTGTTATGACATTTTAATGGCTTCCATATTACGATGATACATAGGCAATAAGTAGCCTTAAAGGGGACTTATTATTCCCATTTTCCGGTTCATACTTGTATGTTAGGTTTCTACTAGAACATGTTTACATGCTATAATGTTCAAACAACATTATTTTTTTAAATACTGTCTGTCTGTATATACCTGCATTCAATCTCTGTCTGAAATACTCCATTTTAGCACCTGTCTCTTTAAGACGCCCTCCCGAGAAAGCACAGTCTGTTCTGATTGGTCAATGTTTCCAGGATCTTCCTCTTTTTCTGTGCACTGTCCTTGCAGCTGAGTAATGATTGTAATGGCACCTTAGCAGGACCAAAGTTACTCCGTTACAGAAGATTACAAGCTGCTTCAGTGGTATAAAGTGGTGGCCGTGTTGGAAGCATAACGGCTTCACTTTCTTTGCTGAATTGGTTATTTATAAAGCTGTCTGCATTAGTCTGTGGTTTGACTGTTGTGATACTTCCCTAGTATTTAGTTTTTTTTAGTACAGGACCTTTATTTTTATACCTATAGTTTCTGCCAGCAGAGATACATAGCAGCTTCCACATCAGCTGTAAATTCTTCGAAAACATATCCAGCTGTGCAGGTACAAGTAAATCAAAGCTCAGGAATCTGTTTCCCGCTGTCACATTTCTTCTTTTCGATCTTTAGTTTCATTCATTCTCTCAAGTTTATGTTTCTTTAGGGGCGGTTATGGTAAATTGTTGAACTCGTTGATCTGTGGAAGAATGCCAGCAGTTTTATGCAGTTTGCCTCTGTCTTGCCAGCATCTGCTGGCTCTATATAATAATACACTCTGCAGAATGTTCTAGTGAAACCCAATAGGCCTAGCTTGGTCAGAGATGCTGATGAGGGACTGAGAGGCTGTCTACAAAGATGGAGGGGCACTTAGGGTTCACTCAGTCCATCATGTGCCACCTGGGAATCAGCAGAATAGTGAATTGGCTCTTTTTAATTTGGCCAGTAGACTGTAAGACATTCGCTTGTCCATCTTGGCAACACAAGGGCAGCCGTTAGAGAGGCACTGAGCGAGCAGAGCGGGTCTTTGTGCATTCCAATTATCTTTATTCATGTGTGATCACTGTCTCATTCAATCAGATGACGACACAACCAGCCAAGGTAAAGGTGAGAGCCTGCTGGAGAGCCTGGGGAGGAGCCTACACCCTGAACTCATGAAGGTATGAAGGATGGTTCATGAACTCTCTGGAACTCTTTGAGGATTTTACTCACTGTGGCCTTTATACAAGTCCTGCTCCTCTATGGAAACAGCACAATTACTGCTAGAAGTAGCAATATATACCAATATTTTTTTGTGTATTATAACAAAAGTTAACAAGTTAAACCGAGTGAAAAGTTGTTATAACATCAAGACATAATTTCAACAGAAAAATAAAGAAAAAAAGAAAAAAACCCTTTGAGAAAATAGTCTTTTTTTTGCCAGCTAGTTTCCTAGCTCCCAGTGTCAGTTGGTGATATTTTAAACAAGACATAATAGTGAATTGGACAATCAGTAATGTGACGTGTATTGGCATTTTTTGGGCTGTGATAAATGGTACGGTTTGGAAATGTTTAAACGAAACATGCCTTTCAATTTTGCTCACGGGTTGTGGGGTTCATGTCATTTAGTTTCATTTGTTAAAAAAAGAAGAAAAAAGCTGTTTCCGTTAACGACAGCAAGAGAAGACATATCTCATCTCTGAGCTTTTGTACCAGACCGCCTTCATAATCTCTTGTTTATGAACGTCTACATGATGGAAGAGCTACAGAAGAGCAGCTCTTTTGTTGGACTCTCTGTGTTTGAGTCTTAGCCTGAGAACAGCAGTGTTTATCCTACAGAGACTGTGCTGTTTTAATATGTCTATAAACCCAGAGCTCCACACAGACAACAAAGCCCTCTGTGCTCTGTGCTGCTGTTTCACTGCTGTTTGCTCTGGGCCACTCCAGCACAGCTTTTCCCTCTCCACGCTCAGCATCACTTGTCTGCAGGCTGGTCACAGCGAGAGCAGAAACAAAGGAGATGAGAGGCAGGGAAGGAGATGGATTAGAGCTCTTACCGTGACCTGAGGGTTTGATATGTTTGTCTCCATTAGATGCCCGTCTTCTTCTTCTTTTGTCTGGGTCTGTTTCTTGTCTCTTTATCTGTGTCTGTATTTGTGTTGGTTTACTCAGAAACTCTAGTCTTCTTTTCCTTTGAAACAATTTTTCCAGCCTAATAAATATTTAAAAACTAAAAGGCATCATGTAATAAGACTTGCAAGAACACAAGGGTACGGCGTGATCCAGTGAATTCCAAATAAATGTCTACATTTCACTCTGTGTGTCTGCAGTATGCCAGGGAGACCGACCAGCTCAATAAGATCAACAGGAATGATGGCAGACAGAAGCTTTTCTCTCTGGATCCTGAAACACAGGTATAAAAGATGCTTCTTTAAACACTCAGTTATCACATGATTTATTTATTTCACTATTGATTCGGACTGTTCTTCTCCCTTTTCCACCGTTTCCTCCTCCTCCTTATTCTCCTGCTTGCATCCTCTCTCCTCTCCTCTGGATCAATCTTTCCCTACTCCTTGTTTTATCTCCCTTCTTCCCTCCCCTCCTCCCACCTGTCTGATATCCAGAGGCTGGACTTCTCAGGCATCGAGCCAGATGTGAAGCCATTCGAGGAGCGCTTTGGCCGGCGTATTGTGGTCAGCTGCCACGACCTGACCTTCAGTCTGCAGGGCTGCGTTAGTGAGAAGGGCGACGGCGTCCTCACCAATGTATGTTAACACCCTAATTCTACATGATAGAATCATTCATTCATGCTCATTTACTACTTGTTGTACATGACCATACACTTCTATTATAACACTATAAAAAATCATTGCAATTTACAGTAAAATACCAACAGCTGTTGCCAAAACTTCACAGTGGAAATGCGATATTTTTTTGCTGTATGGTGAAAGGTTTTCTACCGTTAATTTAAATTGTAGACATCAGCAAACTCTGTAATTTAGACAGATTCATTTTGTTGTTTTTAGGTTAAATGTGTGCTTGTGACATTATGGCATTTCTTCATTAATTTTACCAAAATGCTTAACAGTAAAACACTTTATGCCTGTAAAAACTATAGTTTTGTAGTTTTATGATTTAATCTATAACTGTTGCAATTTGACAGTGCAATTTCTACAAACTTTTTATACAGTGTATGATAACCTAAATTGAAAGATCAGAATGCCTTATCTTCACACCTAGGAAAAGTGTAGTTGGATCACCTTGAATGTACATGCACCCTGCACTTTAGACCATCCACTGCAAAGGGACTAAATAGAGCCCTATGTCTGTATGCATCTAAGCATATCTAATCATAACACAGTCCTCCTTTTAACACCACACAACTTTCATCATCCTGGCCCTCTGCAGCGCTGCCCCAGATAATACAACTTCATAATTCATGTCGGCCTGTCTGGAGGCAATATGAGGAACCAGGCCAAAAGATAGCACAACTAAATTTTGTTGTAATAATATAAATTCAATTCTATATTTATGATAAAAGTTGAGGATAAAATCAGGTTTTTGCAAGCAGTTCCACATATATTTTTTTTACTTTTTTCAGCCAGAATCACCTGAGCTTTCAACTGTTTTGCTCCACATAAACAAAGACTTTTGCAAGAAGTCAATCTGATGAATGGTGAAAATGTTTCTGAGCGCGTGTGAGCACCGCCTTTGTCAGAGTGGATTTCTGTAGTCATAAAACATTGCGTTGCTTTCTGGTGCATTAGAGGGGCTGGTAGGAGAATGGAACTGACTCATATTTGTGGTTTGGAAGCAGCACGCTCTCTCTTTCCCTCCCCCTCTTTCCTCCTTCCTTTCCTTCCACAGTATCCAATAGGTTTATGTTTATTGGATGGAGTAAGGCCTGTCCATCATGTAGGAAACATTCATCCTGGCATAAGTGCACAGTCATTCAAAAACGTGTGGGCGACGCTACTTCAGAGCCAACATTTGCTTCCAAATTAGGGATTAACCAACATTTGTTTTTGGAGTCTGATGCACAAAAAGGCAATATTTTTAGAATGTTAATAAAATAAACATTGGAAAAATCTGCTATTTTAATTGTCAAATTAAAATAAATAGATCAGATTTATACCAAAAGAGGAATTTTAGATGGTTTGCCAGCTTCTTAAAGCAGACTGATGCAGGTTTTTTTAAGGTGGGAAACATGAGTTTTGTCTATTGCTTTGGTTTTCTGTCACATTACAAACACATTTGTGCATGTAAATAAACCCTGTACTGAAACAAGGAAATGCATCCAAACACATGATTTTAACCTCTATTTTAAACTTAATTAAGAACGTTGGTGAAATATAAAATCTGCCTTTGTTGTGCTACCCTTAAGAAAATAAGTATAAAAACATCAGTGTCAGACATTATAGAGTTAACAAGATGATTCTTAATTCCTCAGCAAATATGCAAAGAGCACGTGACCTTGGGGTCATCCAATGTATAGTCCAAAATGAGTAGTGGTGGTGAATTCTTAATGAAGGGATTAAGCTGAATGAAGCTGGTGTGAAATGTGATATATATGGTAAATTACCCGGGGATATTGTGTCAAAGTGTCAAAAGCCTTTAATCATCTCTCTGCTGAACCCCAGGTGGAACCATTCTTCATCAGCCTCGCTCTCTTCGACGTCTCCAAAAGTTGCAAAATCTCTGCCGACTTCCACGTTGACCTCAACCCGTCCTGCGTCAGGGAGATGCTGACCGACACCTCAGGCCAGCTCTCTCCTTCGTCGGACTCAGAGGGTGGAGGAGGAGGAGGAGGAGGAGGAGTCAGGGAGGGAGGAGGCGTCATGGTGAACGGAGACTCTGTTAAAGGGAACGGACTGCCGCTTCTTCAAAGGGTGTCGGAGGCTCTGCTGCGCTTCCCTACACAGGTAGGAACTTGGCTGTGATGAGACAGCTATGTGATTGAGGAAATGAATCACTTATAGAGAAAAGAAACAGGTGTGGAACCTGAATCATTGTTGTATCGTTCTGTGAAAAATGGTTCATTATGTTTGCGAAAAATATTCTGGCATCAATGTCTTCGAAAAGGAACCTTATTAACTTTAATTTATTATTTATACTCATGATACTTGTTTATTGTTTATCGATGTGTCGAACATAATATTCAGTTAAACAGGTAGCAAATTGATTGGTAACCGCATACTTTATTTATGTATTATTCATTTTAGTATTTAGTATTATTTAATCGGTGGTCCAGGCTTTAGTTTTTAGCTACAATGTTTTCTTCTTTGTATTATATTTATGCTTTTAATTACATTGGCTTGCTTATTAGACAGCATTTTGTAATAGCAATTATGTTTGCGGGCAAGCAAGCTGAGAAATCTCACTTAGCTAAGCTGCATATGTTAGCTGATAAAATAATTTTTGGCATTGTAAAATAATTAGACAGCTGAGAAATTGAATAAGTAACTCAGTGATAGTGAACATCCGGTCAGAAGTAAGTCTGGAACCTGAATCATTGTTGAATCATTCACACTGATCAAGGTGTGAAAAACACAATGTTACATTATATTTGCTAAACATAATTTGACATCGATGTCTTCTAGAAGGAATCTTATTGACTTTAATTCATTATTTTATATTTATGATACTTATAGATTGTTTGTTGATGTATACACACAGAGCTAACTAGTAGCAATTTTGATTGGAAAAGACAGAATTTATCAAGACAGGATTATGATGTAGACACTGTTGCAAACTTAGTGACTCTATTGCTAGATTTATTAACTTTTCAGATCCTCTTTGTGACTTTGTTTATAAAAAGCAACTAGCAACAAATTAAGGGACTTTTTCAGATTATTAGGGAAAAGGCGAGTGGGGCTCTTTTACAGAAGAGGCAGAGATATCGTTCTCCCTCCCAGAAGTTTGTAAGGCAGGATATTCAATGCCAACAAAACTGATTCAAAGTTGTTGCAAAGTTGTTGCTCAATTCTGTCTGTTAGAAAACAACAGAAAGCTGCTTCTAGCTTGCTAACATAGGTCTAACATTAGCTTTCTAGCATATAGCAAACATTAGCTTGCCAACAGCCAACCTGTCCTCTCTGTTTAAATCTACATGCTTAAATCTAATAGTTTTAGCTAGAAACATTTGTTTTGGGGTACTGATAGTTTTCTCCTCCAGTGGTCGCTGTCTTCAGAGTATGGCGTGTGGTGCTATGTCTCTATACCCAGCATGCTCTGCAGTTCAAAGGGTTGTATTTACAGGAAACCCCTCTGTGTGAAGTGTCCTCAGAAAACCTTTTAGTACCTCAGTCTCCCGAAACAGAAACTAAAATTGAATTATAACCATCGCCCGGTGAACATTATTCACAAGCTACATTTTTCAAAAGTCAGGTTGTCAGAGGCAGTTTGTGAGGTTGCAGTCTTTCCTTGCTTTGAAAATGTCCTCACACATCTTAGTGAGGTGACAGACTGCTACATTTCTATACCACTTAGCATTCCCATTCCTACGACAGCTGGCCTGGGTGGAACAAGGGATAAGTGATCAGTTGATTGATTCCTTATTTCCTCTTACGTCAGCGGGCTGACACTGTGATGATGGAGCTCTTTATCCAAATACACAATAATAGCCTCTCTCTCACATTGAACTCTCTCTTTCGTGCGCTGTGCTTTCAATTTTCATTCCCTTGTAGTATTTCCAGATGGTGAGTGTGTCTCCAGACAATGCTTGGTCCATGTCCAGCCTTTGAAAAACTCTGAAAGGATCCACAGGACCTCAGTTTAGCTCATTCAGCTAACATTTGCAAGTGATTTCAGAATCCCTTTGGTTTGCCAGTTTTATTTCAGCCCAGTGTTTGATGATGTAAGCTTTATGTCTTGTCACTTCTCTTGAGAGTTTATTTAGGAAGTAATAATGGCCATGTGTGAGTGTTACTCTTGGCTCTGGCAAACTGCAGGTGCTGTGAGATCAACACACACACGCGGCCTATTCACTTCACCTCTTGGCCCATTAATATGATTAAGTCACTCAGCAAGACTTGTGCCTGTTGTAAATTAGCAGCAATTAGGTTTTAAAACGTACTCAGATACTCACTTTCTGTTTCCGTGATCAGAGACATGACTGGGCTATCGTGGATGAAACTTGAAAACAGAAACAACTTAATAGAAAGTAAAACAAGTACTTAGAGCAAAAGGGTAATTTATAGAGAATGCAGCAGCAGCTAGTAGTAGGCTAGACACAGTTTGAAAGCTGCGGACATGAAATAAAAGAACTGTTCCAAGTCTTAATTTATGGACTTAATGTTACATTCTGCCAACCAACATCTGTGAAAGTCCTACACCAGCAGAACACACACATACAAACACATGCATACAAACACAGCAGGCTCTACCTCTGTGATTAGTGTGCTATTATAGCTCGGCAGACCACAGTTTAATTTAGGTGCATTGGGTGTGGTCCAAGGACACAGCCTCCACTTCTTATATCTCTCCACTGCATCAGCAGCTCCCTCTCTCTAGAGCCTCTGTTCCAGTTCATTACATAATTCACAAATCTAATATGTCTAAGTGCGAATGTTGCGGCACTCCCTTGGCTTACAAACCAGAAGCTGGTTGCAAAAGAAATTGAGCCGCGAAATGTTGAATTTTGGAGCTTATTTCTGCATGTTGTGCAAAATACATGGCAGCAAATCATAATGTCAAAGTTGGAAACCAGGAGCAGCTGTGTGTGGTTATGTTGGAGATCAGTGAATGAGGGCAGATGGAAGAGGATGGGACATGGTTATGGCTTGGAGCGTATCCAGAGAGTGTGACTGTCTGACTGGCACCATGCTATTCTATCCTGAGATGTGTATTATTAATGTGCAGTTTGTGATGTCTACATCTATTTTGATTTAAGGCTGCATTAGCCGCTAGGATGGTGCAACTGCTCTCTTGGTAGTGCCACTCAGTTTCATTTCTTGTGCTAAAACTTTTATGATTTCCTACTGCTTCTGTCGAGCTCTCTGTGTCCGTTCCCAGGAACTCCCATGGAGGATATACATACATAGAATATTAATATGAGCTCATATATTAATTCGAGTTGCACGGTTTTGTCTGAGTTTAATATCTGTCCCTCAAGATTGTTTGTGTGAAGTGACACTACAGGCTTTAACACAGCGCCATCTCACCAGACCAAAAATAGATGTGAGCCCCATGTGGTTTTCCTGTATAACTTCAGCTGACAGCGGCCACTTCCTTTGCACTTACCTCGAAGAGAAGTAGATTTAAGACTGAACAAAACATTTCAAGTTTGTTGTTGATGATTGCCCAATTTATTTGAGTACCCAGCGGTTTGGATGAAGTGGTTTCCCTTCAGATCCATGTATCAATCTAATGAGCCTCTTTTCTTCTGTGGAAGCCCATTACCGCCAGTAAAAGAAAAAAAAAGATCTTAAAAGTCATTACGATGAGAACCTCTCTTCTCTCATAATGACAAAGTATCTCGAAATAATCACTTAATATGAGTGACTTAGTTTCTCAAAATGTTACTTAGTATGTTAAAATAGTGACTTAGTTTCTCAAAATATTAATTAGTATGTTTAAATAGTGACTTAGTTTCCTAAAATAATGACTGTTTTTTTAAATAGTGACCTAGTTTATAATAATAATGACTAAGTCTCTTAAATTAATGACATAGTATTTTGAATTTGAAATGATTGACTTAGTTGTTCAAAATAATTCTATTTTTCTTCTTTCTAACTCAAGATACTATGTCACTATTTTAATATACTAAGTCTTTTTTTTTTGAGATACCAAGTCATTATTTTATGATACTAAGTATCATAGTACCTTATTTTTGAGAAAGTTTCTCATTATTTTGAATAACCAAATCATGATTTCAAGAAAGCTTCTCATCATGTTGTGATACTTAGTCATAATTATGAAATAGTTTCTCATTATAATTTTTAAAAGTGTCTCTTTTTCACTGCATTGTTGGAAATGGGCTTCCATATTCTTCTTCTTATTCCTGATGAAACAGCCTACAAAGAGTGTTGTAGGGAAAGAAACTCAAAGCCTGTTAACACACATACACCCACAGATCTTGTCATATAGATCTAGCCACCTAATTAATATCTCCCTCTCTCTTTTCCAGGGTATCTTTTCAGTGACCAACCCTCATGCAGATATCTTCCTGGTGGCCCGTGTAGAGAAGGTGTTACAGAACGGCATCACACACTGTGCCGAGCCGTACATCAAGACCTCCGACATCAACAAGGTGCCCCTTCTTTTCACCGTATTTTCAAAGACACGAACATGAGGAAAGCAGCGCTGAGCTTCCCGGTTGAACATTCTGTCTTCTCCTGTGTCTCTGCAGACTGCTCAGAAGGTGCTTAAAGCTGCCAAGCAGACATGCCAA
>CAFUXE010000383.1:174768-210384 GCA_903364295.1 Serranus cabrilla | reverse complement strand
CGCTGCCTCTAAACTGCAACTACTTTGTCATAAATAATGACCTGTTGATCAGTCAGACCTGAAGTCATGAGCTAAGCTTTGATTTATTTGTGGGCCTCCCTGAAACGACTGGTTATATCAGTGCAGACAATAGAAAATGTTTGGTTTTGATCTTGTGTGGTACAGTACATGTATGAACAGGGCAGCCTATCTTAGAGATAATATCCGAGGCAGTTCCTCTCGCTACACCTGGACCCTCATCCTGATTCAAGTAATCAGCCCCCTAAAATCGCTGCTGTTGCTGCTGTGAGGCCCCTGAATGTGTTGGTTTTCCACCGCCTGCAGTACCTTGTGACTGCAACAACAGATCTTTTTTCTGAAATCTGTGTAATCCCCCCTTCCCTCCCTCCTCCTGCACCTCCAGCTTCTTCCCAGACTGAGCTGAGAGTTTGAACCCTGTCCTCTCTCTCCCCGAGCCTCTCCCATCCTCCAGGCTCATCGAGTCCTCCTGCAGAGGCTCCAGCTTTTTCTCTGATCCCAGCTCAAATCAGTCTTCATTTCCGTCAGTTGGCTCCAGGACTGTCCTTCCTCTGGCCAGCACTGCTCATTACTGTTCATTAGGACATGACTAAAACTGTTAGCGTCCTAATTACAGTTTTATCTGACCAGCCATCACAACAGGTCTGAGGTTCTTTCTTCTCCTTTGTCTCCCCTCATTAGAAATATCCTGACCTGGTCAAGCATGACTTTGTCACAGTGCTCTGAAACAAAACAATAGACAGTAGAAAGAAGTGTATGTAGCCACCCTTATGTCACCCTCGAGTTTTAGCATTTTGGCCTTCGCCATCTTGTTTTGTTGGAGTCAGAAGTGGCCGTATTTGGGCAAGAGGTTAATCAAGGTTAATAAGGTTACATAGGTTACCAGTCTAGCAGGACCAGGTACCGTTAGCATAGCAAGGTGCATCTGTAATTTACATTAACTGTGATTGACTTCCACTTTGTGGAAAAGTATGAACACCGACTCCTTAGAGAGTCTGTTACAACCCAGATCCCAAAAGTTGGGACAAGTTGGGTAAAATGTACGTTATAAAAATGCAAAAAATACATTTTTTGGCAGGTTCTGTGGCATGGCAATTTTCGAAGCGGTCATGTGACTTCTAATGTCATGACATCTGAATGGAAATTAGTTCTATGGGAGTCCCCTGTTTACTTACATGTCAACTTTATGCTGATAATATGACATTTTAGGCAATCACTTTTCAGGCCTGTTAGCCCTGCGTACAAAACCACACTGTGTTTATGCAGTGACTCTTCTAGACTTTGAGGGTGTAATTCTAAAGAGATCCCATATTTACATCAGCTAATTTATACAGTTGCAATTTGGAAAGAAAAATTAATACTTATATAATCACATATGGAGCCAAACTGCTGTAATTGTTCTGTGTTTGTTGGTTTTCTGTCATCATCATCTAGCACATGAGGCAGGGCACTGTTGCTAGATTAAAATAAGGTAAACAGCGCTTTGTAAGGCCTGAAAATGTGTTTAGTCTTTCACCATGAGGCCTCTCTTTCCTCGTCAGAGGCCATGCTTTTGATAATTTCAGGTTCCCCTCTCTGGTTTCTCAGTTCTTTGTTTAATCTGTTGCTGCTTCAAAGATGCATACGATGACGGGCCTGCACACTCACTGTCTTTTCTCCATATATTGCCAGTGATCACAGATTTCTGAGCACTTACTCACCGCTGTGCCCAAACATCAAAGGGTCAGGGTTTGATGACTGTTTGCTTTCCTTTCAGTGCATCTACGGCAAGCCAGGAGACTCACTCTTCACCAGCAGCACCTATGCAGCCGTCCTGCACCACAATCAGAGCCCGGAGTTCTACGACGAGGTGAGAGGATTTCCCCATCACCCTTAGATATCAGCAGTTTTACAGTCAGGGGGCTTATTTTGTCTGAAAACAACCTCAAGAAACACTCATTCATCAGATAAATGAAGGATTTCTGAGACTGATGCTGATGCTAAAGAATAAATAGGAATAAAATAAATAGCTAAATGAACATCATTAGTGTTTAATATAGTATGGCATTTTCTATTTTCTCTGTCATTTCTGGATATATGAAGCTATAATATGCACCAACAGACTGTGTTAGGGACATTTTTCTGTTGATTTTTGTCCAAAAATTGTTGTTCTTTTAAGTGCTGTTTGTCTGTTGATGAACATTGTAGCAGAATAAGTCCAAAAATGACTGAAAATCACAATTTCATAGGATGTCCAAAAATGGGGGGAAAAATGAAAAAAAAACTACTACTAACAAACTTAAAACCAACTCACAAATAACATTCAAAATAACGCCAAGCAACATTTTCTGCATTATATATTGTGTAAAAAAAGTTTTTCATAACGGCACATATCGGAGAGCATGTAGACCGATACTGACATGCCTTTAATAGGCCAATATTGGCTGAAAATATTTGTCGTCTTATTTATCTGTCAGACTTTTGCATATGGCACTGAATTACACATGTAGAGGAAATGAGAAGTGCAACAATAACGATACTGGTTATTATTCTCATCTCAAACACCTAAGAACCAGATTTTTTTTAGTGTTCAGAACTCAAATTCCTCAGCCGGCACTGAGATAATCCCATAAATCAGTCTCGGGGCAGAGCTGTGATCTCACACCAGACTGGTCAAACAGTCACGGACCCCTTCACACACACATGAAGCTAGGAGCTCGGCGAAAGAGGTGCAGTTAGAGAGGTAGAGCGGAGGGGGTCCATATGGCCCTGATATCAAACGGATTAGGATCTTAACAGCCCCGACGTACACCCGCATGCACACACAGAGAGACCCGCTCACTGGGATTTAGCTCCACATGCTCGAGCTTCCACTCACATCATGGACGATTTCTGCTCAGACTGAACAACAATGATCTTTATCTTTTTACATATTCTGCCTTGATCTTTTTTTATCCTCTAAAGCGTCTTTGAATACACCGAAGCACTCTACATAAAATTGATTATCATAATTTGTATTAATGCTCCACCTATTGTGTGATAGTGCACAAGCTTAGTGAGGACACAGACACAGACCTTATGGAGGTCCTGTTATCTTTCCCAAAATGATTCATACTTACATCATATATTACAGTCACGATATTCGTTCATGACATAGTTAAGCAGTTTGTTGGTCACTACATGTGCATTAGTGGAAAATCCCTATAGTGCTTCTGTGTGTGTCACTTCCTGTGAGAAAATCTACACGTGCAAATTACAGGGAAATACATTTGTTTGCAGTCGCTGCCCCCTGGTGGATAAAGTGTTTTCTGTTTTTTTTTCAGCCATTCATAAATACTGTACATGTGTAGTTGCTTAATACCACAACAATTAACTTTGAAAATAAATATTTTTGATGCTTACAGCACAACCCCGTACTAAAGGTGCAGTCCAACAACAATACATTACATTTATATAACCAAAATAACAAGAAAAATCTATTTTGACTCATTTAATCTGATCACTTTAGGCCAATTCTGAAGGATTTTTCCTTTTTTAGGTTGATTAAATAGTAGTGAACTGAATGACTGTTCAAAGCTTCCCTCAAACAGCTCAATAGAATAGAAGAAAAGACATTCAGTAGAGCCTGAGACTATTACCTACTGTGTAAAATATGAAGATATACTCGTGTAACATGACATTTATTTTAAAGGTGTGTTCCAAAGTAGTCAAATGCTTGGTGAAATCACAATAGCTGTTCATGCTTTCCTGCTAACTTTGCCTTTTAAACAATTTTTTTATTTCTTAATTTTTTTTTATTTGCAGAATGCAACTTTTACAATGCAAATACATTGTTCAAACATGGATTTTGTGTGTTTGAACATATAAAAAAAGAGAAAAAAGGATAAAAACTTTTTCCACTGTTTATAGGTGAAGATTGAGCTGCCGGTCCACGTTCATGAGAAACACCACATCCTCTTCACTTTTCACCATATTAGCTGTGAGTCCAGCAGCAAGGCGAACAGCAAGAAGAGAGAGGGAGTAGAGTCACTGGGTGAGTGCTCTGGGAAACTGTCTCTGCCTGTGATTTATGTGTCCTTGAATGCAACATTAATAAAAGAAAGAAAAGAAAAGAAAAACACATTGCTCATTGCTGGCAACAGTACACATTTTTGAGATGTTATCAGTATACACTTGATTGTTTAAATTACAGTATGTTTGGCTGTTTTGTTATGTATGTTGATAAATGAGGCACAATAAGCCTGACACTGTTACTTCCATGTGTCCCAGTGGGTTACTCCTGGATGCCTTTACTGAAAGAAGGAAGGATGCAGTCAGCTGAGCTCCAGCTGCCTGTAGCAGCCACCTTACCACCTGGATACCTGTGTCAGGACACCAGGAAGGTACAGTCCAGTTCCCTTAAGACTCAGAGACACTATATAAATAAAAAGATTAGTGAATGAATGGATAAATGTAGAAAAAAATAAATAAATATATGAAAAAATTTAAAAAAGAATTTACATTATTTTTGCATTTATTTATATGCATATATATACATATATAATAAATGGAAATTTTGTATTTCTGTATTATTTATTTTGTTATGTCCACATTTATTTTTACATATGCAAATGTCATATTCACAATGTCATATTTATTTATACATTTATTTTGATTTATTTTTACATTTATTGATTCATTTCTGTAACCAAGTGTGTTTTAGAGTGATGTTAGGACTGCCCAGTCAATTTACATTATGACATTTTTGGTTAACAAAAGTCATGCAGAAATACATGTAGAAACATATATATATATAAACCTAAAGAAAAAAGAGAATTAAAAATATCAATTTATTTCTTGCATTTATTTCTATATGTTTTTTTTTTTTTATTTCTACATTTAGCCATTTATTTTTTATTAAATATGTCTTTGTCATTTTTCATCCTCTATAATGTGCTACCTAGCTAAATGTCTCTTGGTCAATATTGCATGGTAACCTGAAAAATATTGCTTCATAACTTTAAATGCTTCCTATTTGTGTAACAGTCCCAGCCAGATATCAAGTGGGTGGAAAATGCCAAGACACTGTTTAAAGTGAAGACCCATGTAGCATCAACAATTAATGCTCAGGTACAGAAATTTACTCTCCACTTTTTCTTTGAATACCCACATAATGTACATGTACAATAAAAGCGTGTCTTTGGATGATAGTAATAGTGTAATGTTTCTTCCACAGGACCTGCATCTTCACAAATTCTTCCAGCACTGCCAGCTGATGAGGAGCACCTCAGAGGGCAACCCAGCAGAACTGATCAAATACCTGAAGGTGAGAAACTGTGGATCAGTTTACAGGCTCCCTTAAACGCAGCTGCAGGTCCTGTAGTGGTTCACTTTCCATTTCCTTATTCCATCATTTCTACATGACACACAGAGATTTCTCATCTACTGTAAAACCTGCAGGTTTTGTTGCCATTTTTAGAACTTTCCCCTCTCACAGTTCCTCTCATATCCAGCAGTCTGTATCATCACTATAGGGAATTGACAGTAATTCGATCCATTCGCCTCCTTAAGATTAAATTTCAGTACCTGTGCTGGCTTCCATCAAAACAGTTAGATACAAATAAAAATGTATTGTAACATGTCACTGTTGTTGTTTTAAACAGTCTGTCATATATCAAGGATTAGCAACAGCATTTTTATTTAATGATATTTTTCTCCACTTTCACCAAGTTCATTTTTAACCAGCTATGTCAAAATATTCTTCTTTTTTTCCAGAAACGTAGCC
The DNA here is from genome assembly GCA_903364295.1 of Serranus cabrilla. Taxonomy (NCBI): domain Eukaryota; kingdom Metazoa; phylum Chordata; class Actinopteri; order Perciformes; family Serranidae; genus Serranus; species Serranus cabrilla. The sequence goes on along the minus strand of CAFUXE010000383.1, from coordinate 204,623 downwards.
TTGTAATTCCAGCTATTGTTTTCTATGAAAAGCAAAAAACAAAAAGAGGATTTTTTTCCCATTATGGGATATTTTAAGGAGATGATGAAGTTTTTACACACTTGCCAAAAGATTTGCCATATGCCTTCAGAAAGCAAAACAATATTGAAAAATTAAACATGAAAAATGTCCCTTGTGAGATTAGAGTCACTTCCATTAAAGTTTTGACACAGTTGCTTGTTGGAATCCAAGTTTAATATCCTATTTCTCCGCTCCTATAGTGCCTGCATGCCATGGAGACTCATGTAATCATCAACTTCCTACCAACGGTGCTGATGCAGCTCTTTGGGGTGCTCACAGCAGCAACCAAAGAAACCCACGAGATTGCAGTCAACTCTCTGCGGTGAGTAGTTCACTTAAGTAAGAATGTGGGTTCAATTGTGCTCTTTAATTCCGATCGGTGCTCACAGTATAACACTGCCCTGCTCTGTGCCTTCAGTGTGATCATACATATAGTCTCCAGATGTCACGAGGAGGGGCTGGACCACTACCTGCGCTCTTTTGTTAAGGTAACCTACCAACACAAACAGTGCTACAAGCGTATAGAAAATCAAAATCATTTTTTTATTGATATTTTTATCTTCTCAGTATGTGTTTGTGACCAACAACCCCGCATCAGGAAACTCAGTGACCACCCACGAGGTGCTGGCCACCGCTGTGACAGCTACACTCAAGCAAACTGCTGATTTCAACACCAGCAACAAACTGCTCAAGGTTTGTGCTCACTTCATCTGTTCAAACAGCTCCTGCATCAGTCCAGTTTCCTCTTATTTGTATTGTCCTTATTTTTTATATAGTGTTTTCTTATTTGCTTTACTTTTATTCTATTTAATTTGATACAGTGGCAAGATAAAGTATGGGAAGCTATCTAGTTTTCTGCATTATTTTGTCATAAAATGGAATCTGATCTGCATCTAAGCTCCAATTTGGAACTGGTTAACAAGTTCATCAGGGTTTCCTACATGATAATGTCATGGTGGCTGTCCACCAGCTGAAGCTCAGTAGAAGATTAGTGATGCAGCAGGACAATGACCCTCAACACTGAGGTAAATCTACTGCAAATGGCTTCAAAAAAAGAGAATCTGCCTTTTGGAGTGGCCCAGTCAGAGCCCGGTCCTCAATCCAATTGAGATGCTGTGTAGTTACCTCAAGAGAGCCGTTCACACCTGACAGCCTAAGAATCTGTCTGAGCTGAAGCAGTTCTGTAAGGAAAAATGGTCCAAAGTTCCTCCTGAACGTTGTGCAGGTTTGATCAGCAGCTCCTGGAAGTGTTTAGTTGAGGTTATTGCTGCCAAAGAAGGTTTTTACCACTTATTAAATACAGGGGTTCACTTACTTCTTTCCTTATAAGTAATATTATAAGTGTTTGTATGGTTTTAGGTTAAGCACATTGTGTTTGTCTAAAGTTGGATCAGAACACATTTTATGACAAAGTAATGCAGAAAACTAGGTAATTTAAAAGGGGTCACATACTTTTTCTTGCCACTGTTTGTTGTGTATGTCTCAACCTGTTGATGGTGCTGTACACTAACATTTCCCCTCATGGATTAATAATCTATCTATCTGCTTAACTAGCTCGCTAACGAGCTGTCTATCTGACGTAGTACCAATGTTGAACAGCAGGCTGCGTACTTGTGTATACAATTTCTCTCACTTTTACACTGAACTGGAAGTTTGACACAAACTGCTGAAGGGCCATTTTTATCCTTCAGACTGACTTTTAAATAGTTTTACAGTTAAATCATGTATTGAATATTATATTTAAATTCTGTGTGCAAGTAATAAAAGTAATACGCTTCATAAACTTCCATTTCTAAACAACTTCAGGCCTGATAATACAATTTTCAATAATTTTCAGAATAATTTTCTATAATTCCCATTTTGTTACACAATGCCACTTTTGATGTATTGGGGGGAAAATAACACAAAAGGGGATTTTGCATTATTTACACACACCATATGCAATCACACAGCACATAGCATACACCAGCTGCTCTAATATGTCTATTATTTAATTTAGGGTATATGTCATGTTTTCAATTATTATACATTACACACATTAAGCACATTTAATACACAGTTGTTACACAGTGAGTGATACTATCTCGACTGTCACAGATCACATCCTGGTCTTGCCCAATATCGAAACTGTTTATTTTAACAATCCACAACAGGAGCTTTCCCTTTGAAGAAATAGGCTCAAAGTTTGGTCATTCCCCCGAGGCCACCTCACAGGCCAGAGTGACCGTAAAGTTGTACTCATTATTGTAATGAAGTAACTAACTAACTATAAAGAACCTGTTTACAAACATTATAACATGAGGGGTTAAAAAATGAGCCCACAGCGGTTATGGACGGTATGTGTGTGTTACAATCTTCGTCATGTAGCTGCTTGTTTTGTAATTTTAACTCTGACATTTAGGTTCAGAGGTTTCCCTGTAATCCCCATTGTTCTATCCTGGGAAGTTTGTAATCATATTGGCAAATCACCAACAGCAGTCTCACCCTATCCTCTTTTATTTCTGTAGTATTCCTGGTTCTTCTTTGAAACCATGGCAAAATCCATGGCCCAGTACCTGCAGGAGGGCAACCGCATAAAGGTTGGTAAACACTGAATTCTTCTTGTGTTTAACGAGCTGTGTTTTGGCAGAGTTCACATGTATATAGCTGGCATGGATCTCAAAAAACAAACTTATACCACATGGTGTTTGGAAAATAAACAACACATTCATGCAAATCTCACACACTCAGTAAAACAACAGGAGACTCGTAATGATTCATTGTGTGAATATTTCACATTCTGACACCATGGGTCTGTATTTTCCTCTGTTGATAGAGCTGCAATAACAGATGTTTAGCAAGCGATTGCTGGTAAAAAGAAGTTTCAAATGTATCTGTATGTTTCGGTAACCTGTCTTTTTAATGTTCCCAGCTGTCTGACATTTCAGTTTTTAATGGTTTGAGGGGATCTATATGTTTGTCCCGACCATCTCATTAGATGCCGCGGGCCCAGCGCTTCCCCGACAGCTTCCACCAGGCGCTCCAGTCCCTGGTGCTGTCCATCATGCCGCACATCACCATCCGCCACATGGAAATCCAAGAGGAAGCACGCAGCATCAACCTGAGCTTGGCTAATTTCATCAAGGTTTGAACACCACAGACAAAAACACGGCATGTTCATTTCACAGGTTATAAATAAATAAAACGTTAAAGAAAATATAAAAATAAACTCCCACTTTTTACCTTAAAAGACAAATGATTCTGAAACTACTACAAAATGCTTTTAGTATACATTTGTTTTTCCTCAAGGGTATTTTCGACACAGTTTATTAAAGACTTATAATAGGACCTGAAGTTCAACTTCCACATATATAAAATACATATTTTATAGTGTTATACTGATTCTAATTTGGCATTATGTTTGACTATTAAAGTGTTCAATATGTGTTTAAATATTCCACTATATGATCATTACGTTTTGCAATATGTTAAGCATTTAAATTTGACTATCAATGTGGTGGATATGTTCTTGTAATATGCCACTATACAATGTCTTGTTTAACCTTGTTGAGTAGCCACAATACAGCTAAACCTCGAATGCTTCATATGTTTCATATGACACACGCCGTCTAGACAACACCCAAACACATTTCATTTCATACACTCTCTGATGAGGATGTGAGACAGTAGTTGGTGCTCACGTCAAGGTAACAAGGTTGCGTGCGAGCCCAACCCCCTCTGTACGGGGCCCCGCCCAGGAAGACAATATGTGAAGCATTATGACTGATGGTTGCTCATTCTGGCAGAGGAGCTGCTTTGCTTGAACTCTGTCACCGTGAGCCCAGCGCTGTTCCATTACACGCGACCAGAATAAAAAGCTTTTCTCCAGCTCTCTTCTTGGGGCTTCCATTCAACGAAGTGGTCATTCTTACAATAATAAAAATGATTGAAAAAGTAAAAAAAAAATGCAAATGTGTTCCGTAGTAGGCAGGAGGGTTAACACCCAAAGTGTTAACCTCAATCTCAAAACTCTCTGATTTGCCTGTTATTACCCTCATTGCAGTGACCTCAGCAGCATGTGTGCTAACCACCTGTTCTCCCCACAGAGGTGCCTGACCGTCATGAACAGAGGCTTCGCCTTCGGTCTGGTCAACCACTACATGTGTCATTTCGGTCTCAAAGATCCCAAGGTACGTGCTCCAACCCAGTGTGCCAGCACACAACAGCTGCTCATTTTTACGTCCAAGCTCACTGAAAAGACGATAATATAAACTAAAAGTTTTTGTTTTCTGATTTTGACAACTCATTGTGTATTTAATGTGTACATAAGAGACATAACATGCTGTTTCCCCCGGCCTTCCGATCTGTCTACATCAGCCGCACATTTGATTAACAAATTAAACCAACACAGATGTCTGGCAGGTTTTGTTTAAAAAGCCTTGCCAGCAGCGTCGAGGATTATATTTGAACAAGGAGAGTTTTAAATATGCACTGAGGCAGTTGACAGCGTTTGCATGCGTACGTGCACGGCTCACACTCGTGTATGTCTGTCACAGGTGCTGACTGAGATGAAATTTGAATTCTTGATGACCATGTGTAACCACGAACACTTCATCCCTCTTAACCTGCCCATGGCTTTTGGGCGCACCAAGCTGCAGCGGGTCCAAGGTGAGAGTCACATGTCATATCCTGCCTTCCTACCACACATGTAACCACTGACTAGCTCTCACATGACCCCAACCCCCTCACCTGGTCTGACCCGCATCCACCACACTGAACCTGTCTATTAACCTGCCTGATTGACTGGCCCATGCACACACAGGTGTATTATTGAGCAGTTGGCAAGCCACACCTACCTGCAGTTAGTCATCATACCTGCTTAACAAGTTTATCCAACACATGTCTACACCAAATTGTGCACAACCACAACTATGGAAATGCTGCATGGATTGTTTACAGTTTGGGGGGGGGGTTTCTTTATTTTTACCCCCCCTCCCTCTCTGTTTTTTGTGTTTGCTTGTGGTCAGATTTTATTACGTATGCGACGGAGCTTTTTGGCCCTGTAGGTAGGTGATGCTCACCGCACCATACCGTATATCAACACCACCATGTTTGCTGCCAAACGGCCTGCATCTCTCTTGTTCTGACCTGCACTAACCCGCCATCCTGTCAGCTCCCCTTCCTTTTTTCTCATAGGACACCCATTAACTCCCACTTACTTGGCACAATGCTAGCGCTAGGCTAACGCCTTTACATGCCTGAGCCTGTGTGTTTTAGAGGAGAGGAGCTTGGCTGTTGTGGAAATCAACTGACCCTCTGCACTTGTAAACACTTGACAGCAACATCTTTCACAAAGCTGCGGTTCTCTCTCTTGCTGTTTATGTTTTTTCTCTCTGCCTCTCTTTCCCTCTCAGTCAGCCTGTCTGTCTCTGACATTAGAGAAGATAATGGCAGATGGGTGCTCAGTTCCCAGGCTGCACTGCCTGTTTTGATATTAACACAGCATTATTGTGAAATTGTATGTCATTGTTTGTGTTGTAACAGATATCTGCTCATCTCCAGTGGCACGTCTGCCTGATTCCTCTTGATTTTTTGCTCTTTTCTTTAAATACAGAATGAACATTTACAACATTCTACATTTCCCCTTTTTAGGCATTGAGTAATGAATTATCTTAATTTCTTCTTTTTTGGTGTGCTGTGGAAACACTCATGTCTGACTGAATGTTCTGTTTTTCAGACTGTTGCATATTGATTTGCAGTGTTGCACTTTAATAATTGAATGTTTGTCACAGTTTGCCTCTGTGTTGCATTACAGCTTACTGAAAAATAGTGATTATATTATACTGACTAATATACAGTATATATGCACTGTATTAAGTAAGCACATGCATTGGTCACTGAGCAACACATTTACAACCGGAAAAGGAAGATTTTGATTAATTGAAAGCCTCATAATGGGAAAAATCCTGTAAATCAATATAATAGCATCTCAAAACAATAAGTTAGTATCTTAAAATAATGACTTAATATGTCTTGATATTGAGTTTGTATCTCAGGAATATCAGAAATTACTTAGTATCTCATGATAATGAGTTAGTGTCTCAGAAATAATGGCTTCTCAAAGTAATAGAGTTATCCCAATCATGCTTTTAGCCACTAATATGATTCTCAAACCTCAATGAACCATGAGAGACTTTCTTAAAATATATTCAGTATTTGGGGAATGTTTGTCACTACTTTGAGATACTGCCACATTATTTTGAAGTACTAAGTCATTATTTTTGAGAAACAAAGGCATTATTTCTACATAAGTCATTATTTTGTGATACTAAGACGTTATTTTAAAAAATATAATATAATATAGTATATATGTCATTATTTTGTGATACCATCTAATTATTTTAAGTCATTATTTAAAGGTAAATCTTTATTTTGAGAAAGCCATTAATAAGTCAGTTTTTCTAAGAAAATTTCTCATTATAATGGCTTAAAGGATCTTTCTTTTCTTTTATCACATTTTTTATCACATCGCAGAAGCGGCCTTCATAGAACCTACAAACCATGTACATCTTCAAAATAAAACACATTTCACAAGACTGATTATCAGATTTTAGTATTAGGAAATTTGGAGTAATGTAATTACTTCAGTTTTACAAATGTCCCAATAAACCACATTATTATCAGCATCAGTTCAGCCAATGTTTATTTCCTGACACGTCCTGTTTGGCCCCACCACAGATCAGAGTCTGGAGTTCAGCCTGACGGAAGAATACTGCCGTAACCACTTCCTGGTAGGCCTGTTGCTGAGAGAAGTGGCTGAGGCCTTGCAACAAGGGCCCGAGGTCAGACAGCTGGCTGTAAGCGTTCTCAAGAACCTTCTTATAAAACACGCCATGGACGACCGCTACACAACATTCAAGGTGAGGGAGGGTGGGGCACTTAATGATGAGAACACAGGACTTTTTCTCTCCCTGCCACATAAACCACATATATTAAAAACAAAAAAATAAAATTAATAATTACATTAAGACAGAAACTTTTTCTTTTTCAGCTTCATTCGAACAAATTTTAACACTCAGATTTCCTCAAATTAGAAATAAGCCTGGAATGATTGCATACTTTTTTGGTACAACAAAATTAATATAAAGGTAGAATTTCAAACTGATTATTATATATATATATCGTTAATATCTCCATAAACTTATTCAAAAGTACAATTCACCATAAAACTAGGTCCTGACAGTGCAACCTATCTGAACCTCATTGCTTAAAGTTAATGTTTGATACGGCGCATGTTTGCCCACAGGTCACCCTCTCTAAGATAAAGTGCGGTTAAACGGTGTGTTCACCCTCGAATAAGATATCAATGTCTGTTATGCAAACAAGCCAGTTAATCAAGGCGCCACTGATACCAGCTGGGCACAGTTGACTTTAGAATAATGTGTGAAACCTCTGAGATCCTGATAGAGTCACGTTGGTCATTTTTAGGAAGTGTCAGCGGAGATAGCTGGTGAACAGTAGACGCCACATATAAGTGGTGTGCATCATGTGGATGCCCGAGGTCTCTAGTTTGTGCTTGTTGAGTTTCATGATGGTTAGTTTTTAAACTATCCTGGGGGCAGTGTTGGGGAAAGTTACTTTTAAGCCTAACTACTTACTTTACTAAAAATACCCCCCAAAAAATACCCACACTACCAACTCTTATCAAAAGAAAACATGGAAAGCATAACATCTTCAATTTAATGTATTATTTATGTATTGATCATCCAAACCATGACAACAACATAGCTTCTCTCGCTGCTGGCCGCTGTGTCAAATGTTGAGCTCCTCTTCGGCCTCCTTTACTGATAATGGTGCATGAAATTCGTGTAGCGTTTTGTTGTGTTGGAGGTGAGGCTTACTGAATTGGAAGTGCAGCTCCTAATAAGCTGGGGTTGGACGTCCTGCTGCAGCAGCTGGATGGCTGTCTGAGGGAAACATAGTTGCGAGCCGCAGTGAGCGTACAGAAACATCCCATCTATCCAAGAGACTATAAACCTCATGTTAATTGACTAAATTCACGAAAAACAACCTTAACAAAGTAACGACTAACTAATTACTCTATAAGAAAGTTATGTGTTCCTTTACTTTCAACAAAAGTGCAATCTAAGTACTCTAACACATTACTTTGTACTTTGTAATGCATTACCCATAACACTGCCTAGTCACAACAGGTCATTTTATACAGTGCATTTAAAAAAAAGACCCAATAGTACTTTGGCCCCTTCCTCAGCAAGACACCATAACAATGGATTCCTTGGGTCGTTTACTTTCTTATGATACCAATATCTTCACTCTAACTGTAAGACTGAGACCGCTACGGCCTCTGAAAGACAAAAATGTGGCTTGGAGTCTGGGAGTCATTATGTGCGCCTCATCAACTTCATGTAGTCGCTCATCGTGAATCTAACCTGTATTTTTGACAGTTTCACATTACATTTATCATCAAATGTTGCTGTTTCAGAACCAGCAGGCCAGGATCTGTTTGCTCTACCTGCCGCTCTTTGAGCTGCTCTACCAGAACCTGAAGCAGCTGTCTGCCAAGCCGCACACCTCAAGCCCCGGGCTTGGCCTCAATGTGAGTCCCCTCAGTACTCAGCACAAAGATCCAAGCCTTATTGGACTCAGTGACAGAGGAGCTTTAAATGATCTCAACATATTGAGGAGCATATTTTGGCTCGAAAGCGTGTACTGTTCCTAATGGAATAGAGAAGGCATTTTAAAAGAAGCAGTGCTGGAAGTCCTCGGAAAGGACAGTTGTAGTTTCTTGGACTCTATGTCTGGTAAAGATAGATCTGTGTGTGTTTCAACAATTACTGTGTAGTTATAATGCAAACTTCTAATGTTGATGTAACTCATCTTGAAAATTGACTCCGACAAATTGTTTATTAAAAAACTTCAGCATTCCTCAAGTTTACTTGACTAAAACCTGAAGGAAGTCTTTAAGATCTTAACAGTAACCGAGATCCCACTTCTTCCATTTTGTGGTTGTCCAGGGCTCCAGAGACGACCTGATATCAACCGGTTCCACAGACAGCCGGAGAATCAGCACTGCTATAGACAGAGACCACGGTGAGTTATGAGCTGCAGAAACTGCCTGGTTTATATGGCATCTGGCCTCTTCCTGTTTATGCATCATCCATTATCATCACCAGAGAGGCAATGTATATAAAAAATATATATTTATATATATATATATGTTACACACTACTTGGTCCATTAGCAGCACTCTCTCTGAAAGTGGCAGCCACTCAGAGTGGACTGGACATCGTTGTTTATTACCTCCGCCAAGGAAATATTTGTCCAGATTGTTGGTTTGTTTGTTTGTTAAAAACTTTTATCAAAGTTTTTGAAAGGGTGTGGCATGGGCCAAGGAAGAGGAACGAAACAAACAAATGTAACCACCAGTGATATTTTGTAATAGTGCTGCTTTCAGCTTGCATTAACAATATACTGCACTGTGTTGGCTCCAGGTTTGCCAGCTCAGAACGGCCATGTTGTGAGGAGAGAGGACTCCAGATGCTCTTTGTTCATGGACCCAGGGACACCAGACAGCACTGAGGTGAGAACCCTGCAAAACACTTAATTAATGTAGCCCCACCAAAGCCTTACACCTACTGGCTTTGCTGCAGTTTAAAGAGTTTGAAACATTAGATTTGCCGGCCCTTTGTATGAGATTTATGCAATTCTTTTACCCCCCTACCATTCCAGACCCTTTAGACGGGAGGGAATGGGAGACAAGGGGTTTTTTCAATGTGACTTTTCAGAATATTAAGTGATAAATATAAAATTTGAATTCATACAAATGGTCAAAAATCCTCCCAAGATACCATATTCAGACTCCAAGACCTTAAAGAACACTCATAGAAAAAGCCATATTGTGTATTGTCACACATAAAAAAAACAAAAAACATTTTGATTATTGAATCTTTAAGAGTATCAGCTTTCTGTCATCCCCCTCAATTAATGTTATTCCAAAACTGCTTAAAGATCCCATAGATCCCTCACCAATGGATTCCCTGATCTTCGAGCTGATACCAGTCTCTTAACTGTAGCATTAAAACCTGACAGAGATTCGACCGGGGGTCATAAAGTGGTTAATAACCAATGGGCTAAGGTTCATGCCATGTACACAATCCTATTGGATCCAAATGTGAAGACTCCACATTATTTTTCCTCATAACAAACTGTCATAAAAATAATGACCAAAAAAACATCTCCATATTGCTTTTGACTTGTTCTACATTTTCCTCTCAGTGTGACGTGCCTTCTGTCTCTGAACGCAGGACCAACACACAATTGCTCCACTGCTTCTGCTGTTCCACTCACAATAAAAGAGACAGGATTGGAAGCACGGTTGCAATCATCTTGATTTACTACATGCCAGAGACTACAATTGGCTTAATGTTTTAATTATTTCTATTTGGACCCCATGTTCTGAGAGACACCACATGTTATATGCTGAAGCAGACATGTTAATATCTTTATAATGGAAAACACAGGCCTCTTATGAACACAGGCTTATTCATGTTCCCTGTTCAAATGCCTGAGCTTATTGTTTCATCCTCCCAGATGTTCAGTATAGACAAACTCTCTTTATATACATACTTGTAGTACTTCTAGGTACACCATCTTTGGTTTATGGTAGCTGCTAATTTGAATCGGACTAATGGATAAAACTTACTTCCACAGATGCAACGCAAGTCACTTCTTGGCCACAACATAGTTTTCTAAACTTCAGCCGTCACATAAACATCTGTGCAGATGTCCTCGCTCGTCTGCTCCACATAGCTTCATGGGGTAAACAGTTTAACACAACTACTAGCCAGTAGTTTTTAGTATGTTACATCTAAAATGAGCAGTACAACAATATTTTCATGTGTAATAACAACAGCAACATCAAAACAGTAATAACAATAATGCTATCTTTCTATATGTAGCACCTTTTCAAGAGCGGACATCACAAAGTAACAACAAAAGTCAATACCGGTTTGAACAGGCATAAAAAGCAGGCAACCAACCAAAAAAACATTAGATTAAAATAATAAAAAGAAAGTCAAAATAAAGCTGCTTAATGCCCCTAAGCAGCTTTTTAAAAGTGTCCACAGTTTCCAAAGAGCTTAAGTCCAATGGTAGAGAGTTGTAACGTTTGGGAGCAAAAACCTCAAAACCATTGTCTCCCTTTTGCCTTGAGTCTGGAGCAGGGAACAACAACCAAACCCTGATCAGAGGGCCTCGGTGTCATTGAATATTGGATAATAATGGAAGGAGATGACATTGAAATAAATTACTATCTGCTTCAAAAGAACCATGTACAGAGCAAACAGCATCGGGCCCAAAACAGAGCCTTGGGGCACATCACACAACGCGTTGATGAACCAACATTGTGAACCAACGTTTTTTTAACCAGACAATTTACCAAACAGAACCAAAAACAACCTACCTGGCAGAGGTAACAATAATGTCAGCCCTTAAAGAGGAAGTCAGTCAGGTGCAGTTTTCAACCAAAGACCGAGGCTTTGTTTAAATCAATGTAAACATGCTGTTGCTCCATCATTGTATTCAACTTCTATCTCTAAAGTAAAGTCGCTGCTTAGAAAAAGAGACAAAAGATGTTTGTTCAGCTGTGTCACTTTTTTTACCTGATGAATTTTAATGTCTCACAACTGAGTGTGTTTCCGTTTGTGATGTTGCAGCTGCAGAGACGTGGCTCCACCATGAGCAGTAGCCCCATGCCTTCCATTGGCAGACTGGGACACTACGAGATCAAGGGCCTCCTGCTTTCTTTCCTGCACATTGTCAAGACCTTGTCAGAGGGTCAGTGATGATTTGTAACCACGCTGCACAGCCAGGCCTGTATTCACCATACACAGGATATGACTTAACTTCCACATGAGCTATTTTTGGGATAGATTCTACGCAGAAGCTTGGCTGTTACACAAACAATAAAGTACTCAGTGATTGTTAGCCAGGTATCTCCCATCAAAAAAAACATTCATCAAAGAGTTTGACTTTCCCCTTTGTCCACAGACACTCTCATGGCCTACTGGAACAAAGTCAGCCCTCAAGACATCATGAACTTCCTCAGTTTGCTCGAGTAAGTAGTGGACAAAAAAGTTATTCTTCACCACATAATGGCCTGTTGTAATGCAGTAACAGTCTTATGTTACAGACATGTTGCACTATTTCCCTGCCAGCAGTCTTACATCAGCTGATGTTTGATAAGTGTTGTTTTACACAAGCAAAAGTTATCCAGAACTAAATCATCCATGCTTGTTGAACTTTCCCCTTTTCTTTGGTAATATTTTTTATTATTTTTACTCTCCCTGCAGGATCTGTCTGGTTCAGCTGCGTTACATTGGAAAAAGGAACATTGGCCGGTAAGCCTGAAAAACCAATGCACTGTTGTCTTAGAAAGTTTGTGAACCCTTTCCAGTGTATCTGCATTTCTGCATAAACGTGACCTACAACATGATCAAATCAAGTCCTCATACTAGATGAAGAGGACCCAGACTTTGGAGTCAGGTGTTTTAATCAATGGGATGACAATCAGGTGTGAGTTTAAAAGGTTTAAAGTGTGCCATGCATGGAGTAAAGGAGATTTCTGCAGAGCTCACACATATAATTAAAGACGATTACCAGGCTGGGAAAATATTACTAAAGGATGTGGCCTTAACCAATCCATTGTCAGGCACGTAGTGTACAAATAGAGTAAATTCAACACCATTGTTACTCCGACCAAGAGCAAATTGTGCAATAATCCAGGAGTTCACAAAGAACTTCTGAAGGCCCAGACACACTAAAGCAACATGAAAGAACAAGCACCAATAGAGGTCTACTGACTCATGTGTGCCGGAAAGTTGTTCTTTACAAAAGTCGAAACCAAAAGCCAACCGCCTACCAGGTCCTGAAAGGGTCCCGTACTTACAACATTTGATGTTGGATGTGTTTTTGGACTAAGATGAAGATTTGAGGTCACATTTATGCAGAAATAATTTCATAGAAATGTTATTGTCATTTGGATAATTATTACATCACCCATTGTTTTTGATGGGTGATATGTTTGGTGATGATTTGTCTTGTTACGTGAATAGGTCTAATTTCCTTTCTGCATCCGCCTATTTCTCTCCCTGTCTTTCAACTAAATAAATGCACACTCTCTGTGGATGTATTATTCATACAGGAGTCAGGAGAGTTGTATGTCCAAGCTGTTCTCCTCAGACAGGAAGTCTCAAACGATGCCGGCTATGCGCTGCAACCGAGCCAGCCTCATGCAGACTAAGATTCACCAGTTCAGCACCATGGAAGCCTCCCTCACTCTCAACATAGGTAACACCTGAAAGAATTTGAAAAACTTCAGGTTACATTTTTTTACTCTTATGATTTCTTTATGAAAAATGTCTTGATCAATGTAGCTGTTACATGCAAGTATATAATCTAAACAATTTGGTTGGTAAGGTTTCCAATAATAAGTTAATAGATTAAATAGTCATTCTTTGGGAATCAACAGTTCTACACAACAGTTCTGTATGCATTCTGTTTTTATTTACTCTACACACCGCATTCTTTTGGCATGAGTGTATGTTGAGATAAGCAAATCAAAGCAGGGCAGATGTCAGTGACAACAGCCACAACACAGTAATCATCAGCTTTTTTCAACACAGTTGGATGTGTCCTTTATTGCAGTGTGAAACATTACCCGACACTATTTCCTTATATTATATTTTTATGTCTGTGTGTGTGTGTGGTCTTTGTGTGTCGTAGGGACAGGGCCATCTGAAGCAGAGATCCACCATCAGGCTCTGTTGGAGGGCAACATCTCCACCGAGGTCTGCCTCAGTGTCCTGGATGTCCTCTCTCTTTTTACACAGTGTTTCAAGGTCAGTACACACACAATAAAAGTGTATTTCTATATGTTTTATGTCTGTATTCTTATATGTTGCATTGAATAAGCTTTTTGGTTAAGGTTGTAGTGTCTCTAGGGAGTCATGAATGTGCCCTCCTGTGTGTGTCAGACCCAGCTGCTGGACAGCGACGGTCACAACCCCCTGATGAAGAAAGTGTTTGACGTTTACCTGACCTTCCTTAAAGTGGGCCAATCAGAAGCTGCCCTCAGACACGTGTTCGCCGCCCTCAGGGCTTTCATTAACAAGGTATGTCTCACACTCACACAACACTCTCCCCGTTAGCAAACAAAGACAGGTGACGCGGGTTGTCCAGCCTGCTTGTCACTGCCTAAGTCATTCTCTCAGCGTGCTATTTATAACATTAAAAACAAGGACAAACTGCACTCTTGAAATGGCATTTGTCTCTGACAAAAGAGCGGATACATAGAATAAATATTTGTTTCCTGGTTCCCATACTCACATGTTGCCTTATAACTAAAGTTATGTATATTTAGATTTGTTTTTCACACATTTTATTTAAGGGGTAGTAGAAAGCTCTCATATTACTCAATCTCAGACTCTTAAGAGTACGTGTCATGTAGTTCCCAAGGGAGTAGACCACCTACTTACCCATGGCATGCTCTGATAACATCAGCACGATCACTGCTGGCTGCTTGTGTGATGAGTCAGAGACAGGAGCAGGGGAGACTCTGTTCTGGCATGTTTTTCTGTTACAGTACAAGTGAGTGAGACTGGTTTTTGTGGAGTCCGAGATAATAAACTCACTGATGTTATGAACTTGACTGCTGCAAAAGGCAAAACAATGCCAACAAATATAAAAAATTAAGAAATGTACAATGACTTTCCTTCAGTAGTTAATTTGCAGAAAGTTCTATTCAAAGGTCTATTCAATTATGGATTTGTCTTTTGATAGTCCATCTTATTTTTAATGGGAAGGAATCCAATTAAAAAAACAATAACAAAACCAAACTCTATGGGATGCTCTCAGTCCCTCTCAGTCTTTAGGAAGATACTATCAGCTCTTTCATGACCACCTTCACAGATAATGGACATCTATAATGGAGGAAAAGAAAAAGAAAATTCTATGAAGCCTACATGAACTGTGTGACTTGCAGAATCAAGTGATATGACTTGATGATATGTCTTTTCAGGTTAAATTTTTTGGGTCCTTTCTGATGTCTCACTGCCACTTTCCTGCTGCCCTCCCCTACGTACTTACAGTATTTTTCTAATCCCATCCCCGTCCTTTAACACACTAACATTTTGTCCCGTCAGTTCCCGTCGGTGCTGTTTAAGGGCCGCGTTACCCTGTGCGAGGCTCTGTGCTGCGAGGTGCTCAAGTGCTGCGTGTCCAAGCTGGGATCTCTGAGAGCCGAGGTCTCAGCTCTGCTCTACCTGCTGATGAGAAACAACTACGAGTACACCAAGAGGAAGACCTTCCTACGCACACACCTGCAGGTAAAGTGTTGGTTTTAGAAGTAGAGGAGGAAACCAAGGAAACACTCAGGTGCATAAACAAAGCTTGAAAATGCGCCAAAGCTTAGGTTGTGAGGGATGAAACCCTCTTGTGCTGTTTCTTTTAATAGGTCGGACGACAAACGACAAAGACACGGAGCGTCCTGTCACTGAATCCCTAAATAAACCAGTTTCATTAATTTCACCCCTACTGCATGTGGCTATTAGAGCTGGTGTTTGTGAATTGGACTTGTTTGCAATGAGGCTCATTTGGAGAAAGGGGCCGATTTTGCGCCAAATGTATGCATATTACCTAATTTAAATATGTGTAAATAGAACCAAAGAGCAGCAATCATTTTATAAATGCACCCCTCAATGACCCTAATATTCACCCTTAACTTTTAGCCTTTTGTCTAAACTTACTACTCTGAGTCCTTCAGATGCTTTTATAGTGTGGTGGAGAATGTTGAGAGGGTGTTTATATAGTTTGCCTGCTAAGTTTCCGGCTCCTCTGCTAACACAGTAACAGGCTGTCCAGCTTTCCATTAGCCACTGTCAGTACCTCCACCATTTAGAGCAGTAGTTTCCATCCTTTTGGTCTGAGGTGCTCGCACAGCTCTGTCAGATCATGAACTCACACACAACTTTAACCGTATGCCAATGTGTGTTCCAAACATATAA
The DNA here is from genome assembly GCA_903364295.1 of Serranus cabrilla. Taxonomy (NCBI): domain Eukaryota; kingdom Metazoa; phylum Chordata; class Actinopteri; order Perciformes; family Serranidae; genus Serranus; species Serranus cabrilla. The sequence continues at coordinate 188,502 of CAFUXE010000383.1, read as the reverse complement.
CACTATTTATCATGTAAAAGTGAACAACTATTGTATTATAAAGTGTCCATTTTTTGGTTGGTTTGGTCAGCAATCAGAGCTAAACTGAATATTTCAATTATCAATAAGGCTACTATTACTCTTTCAACCTTTCAGTCATTATTTAAACCTCACTATTTCAACTATTATCTTTTAGTTTTCTTTAACTATTTCAACCTTTTATCCATCACTTCTGGCTCTTTATTTGAGCTATTTAGTAAGTGCTTTTAGCAAACATTTTAGCCATTTATCAATAACTTTTAGCCAATTATTTGAACCTTTTTTTACATTAATTTTAAGCTCACTTAATTATTAATATAAGCTTACTTCAACCGTTTATCTATTACCTCTAGAGACTTATCTCAGCCCTTTATCCATTATTTAAGCTATTTCAACATTTTATCCATGACTTTTATTTAACAATTATGAGTACTTTTAGCTAGCCATTTCAGCTGCTTATCCATTACTTTTAGATAACTTTTTAAAATGTTTCTCCATCAGCCTACTTTATGCGTGTATAAGTGTTTGAACTGTTTAGTCAGTACTTTTAACGAACTTTTTTAGCTACTTATTCATTCCTTTTAGCCAATTATTTGAACCTTTCAGCATCAATTTGAGGGCAGTGGTGTTAAACTGATCCAGGAAAGGGCAGAGGGGCTGCAGGTTTTTGTTCCAACCAAGAAGAAGCACACCTGAATCCAATCAATCAAATCACCTCAGCTGTCTTCAATCAGTTGATTAATTGTATCACCTGTGCTCCTGCTTGGTTGGAACAGAAACCAGCAGCCCATCGGCCCTTTCCTGGATCAGTTTGACACCCATGATTTAAGGTAACTATTTCAAACATTTACCTATTGCTATTACCAAACTATTTCAAGCTTTTATCCATTAATTTTAGTAATTTTGACTGTTTCATCTATTACTTTTTCAACCTGTTGTTTAGTCGTTTCACCATTAGCCACTTTTAGCTAAATATTTGAACTGTTTAGTTGGTACTATGAGCCAACAATTTTATCCACACATTACTTTAACTTCATAATGGTAGTGTTCAAGTGTTACAGCTAACTTAATATGTGGATATATTCTTGTAATCAAATCATATATATCTTAAATGTCTCCATGCTGGCAACAGCAGACCCGTTTGGAGTTCAAGTACTCCTGGTTCACTGATTTTAAGCATCTGGTGTGGATTTTTGTTTACCCTCCTTTCATTTTCTTCTTCTCTTCATACATTTTATTTTCCCCTTGACTCCGTCACTTTGCTTCTTTGTCCAGATCATCATTGCTGTAAGCCAGCTGATCTCCGACGTGGCGCTGACTGGCAGTTCACGCTTCCAGGAGTCTCTTTCCATTATCAACAACTTTGCAAACAGCGACAAGGCCATGAAGGTATAGTAGAAGTAAATGAGACTAGTAGTGCTGGAAATTCTGGCCAAACGCAGATTGAGACAAAGCATTGCCAAGAAAAAATCTGGAAAAATTGATTGTATATCAACATTGAACATGAAATCTTTCCATGTATGTCTGTGGTTATTTATCTAACCCAAGACGGGAAATAATTCAAAACTCCAGAAAGCCAGTCTGTGATTCAGCTCTCTGTGCCTGTGTTTATACTGTCTTCAGACCAGCCGCTGGATACCATTTACAAACACTCTGCTCCCAAAGTGAGATTAAATATGCAGCGTGGCAATACGACTGATGTGGTTTGTGGACTGTATGATGTGAAGATGATGAAGGACAGAACAATGATAACGTTTATTGGTTTAACTGTGTTAAGGTTTAACCGTTTCCAAAGAAACTGGGAAACATTTGAAGAACAGTTCCCTGCACGTATTTTTCTAACAGACTGGATCATGTTTTCACAAATGACTGTGTATTAACTCATCTCTGCATGGTGCAGTCCACAGCATTCCCCTCTGAAGTGAAAGGTCTGACCAAGCGGATCCGCACAGTGCTGATGGCCACGGCCCAGATGAGGGAGCATGAGAAAGACCCCGAGATGCTGCTGGACCTCCAGTACAGCCTGGCTCGTTCCTACGCCAGCACCCCTGAACTGAGACGGACTTGGCTGGACAGCATGGCCCGAGCACACCTCAAGAACGGAGATCTGTCTGAGGTATCAACAGATGGTCTTTGAATGATCTGTTTCACTTTTGTGGTTCATGTTCATGTTCACGTTCACGTTTTGTCAGTCTCTTATGGTTTTTGTCTTAAGGTTCACCAACAGGACAGAAAAGACAAATCCTGCTTTAACTGGCTGTTTTACCATCACTTTAAGACATTTCTAAACAAGACCGAATAAGAATGAGCTTTAATGGTTAATTATCTGTACACATACAAGGTATTAGCTTCTTTTTTTTCTTAATGTAAAAATTAAAATAGAAATAACAGCGACGAGAGAATCAATGTACACAAATATGTGACTATATTGATCAAATGCAGGATTTATATGGCATATTGATGCTGACCTGATTAATGTACATTCTTCTGTAGCAGCTACCTAATACCCATCACAGAGTGAAGTAAGAGATGTCTTAATCATGTGAAGATATGTTTGCTCTAGGCGCATGCTCTGCAGCCACACCAACGCAAAGAAATTACAATTTCTGAGCTCCAGCACTGTAGTACTGTGGCACATAGTGAGTCAGTGCTTCAGTCTCAGGTTTCACAAGGTTTCAAGGAAGTGTTACTCATTGTGTTGCTTATGGTCCCTCCAAAGCAAATTCCAATAAATTACGCTTTTATGATTTTACAATCATTCAAAGTACACCTATGTAGTGTGCATAGTTGTACGACTAGCATAGGACCTCAGGTATAGGCTGAATAAAACACTGTAATAACTAAGCACAATGCAATTTGTCATATAGTGTTTTTACACTAAACACATCAAAGGTCAAAAATGTCATTTTATGTAGATGTTTTTATACACAAGGTTTATTTTGGGTGGTCACAGAATAAATATTTGGTAACATAACATAGTGTACTACTCTACGACTACTTAACTTTTATTGGGTTGTATTGACAATGTTTTATTTAAGGATCATGTTATTCCTTCCCAGAGGAAGGTCAAAGGTCAGGGTTATTTATTTACCCAGTTTATAACCAGAAGTTAAGAGTTTTTTTCACAAACAGGAAAGACAAAATGACAGCACACTAAACTTAACCCACACTTTTTTATAATGATGTTGTTTTATTTTCCCTATAGTTTTAAATAATTTACTGTTTTTATTGTTTGATCAGTTTTTTTAGTCAGTTTGTTTTTATTCATTTTTATATTCTATTATTCTTCTTTTGAGATTGTGTGTTATTTTGTTTTGTTTAATTTTAGTTTATGTTGTTTTGGTCTTATTGCACACACTTTTTTCAAACAGTTATTGCAAACAAAAAGATCATTATCACTTATTGTAAGTTAAATTCGCCTCAGTATGTGATAAGAGAACCTGACTGTATGGAAAAAAAACCGAAGCTATCTGGCCATAGTACATGTTGTGGCTTCACAGGTGACAAGCTGCCAGTTTAGGTGTTAGGTGTGGTAGGAGGTGGTGAGTGAGAGTCATCTTTAGTTAAATTTACTATTCAATAAAATAAATCATCCATAACAGTCACTGTATTTAATGACATGGCGGGGTTCAAGGTTTTAACTTTCAGTTTCTCAAAGAAGTGCATGTTTTTACTGCTGGTCTTGTGCGTCTGCTAAAGAAACATCCACTAAATCTTCTGGTGTTTGTTATTGTCTCCACAGGCAGCTATGTGCTACGTCCATGTGGCTGCACTGGTTGCAGAATATTTGCACAGGAAAAGTAAGGCACTCTGCACACACATGCACATACACAAACCTTCACCTTCTTTGAGGCTTACACACACACTGTAGTTGAATACCAAGCATTGTGTGCAGTATTAAAGAAAAATATTTGTCTACGCCAAACCACCGCCATAAAGAAGGAATATAATTACATGCTGTACCACATTATGAGGATGTGACTACAGATATACAATACACCAGCAAACATGCACGCTTTATAGAGCATTGTGCTCCTCCAGGAGGATTTGCCTGCACTGGTAATAAAAGACACGCCAGTTTGTTCTCTGACTGTTGTTAGATACAGCATGCAAACACTCCCCATACTGATACTTTTACACCAGCATAGTGACAACTCGTAAAAGCACAGTCATTTCTAATGCAAAACACGCCGTCAAATACTGCCTACTACTAAGGAATGTCAACAGCCAAAAACAATTTGCAACAGCTGGTCAACAGCTAATGCTTCTCTAAAAACATTGTCTGGCATCTTGAACAGACGGCCTGCTTTTATCACGGCATTTATTATTAGTCACAAGCACAACGTAATATTTTGTCTAGCTGTGATGCATGTGAAAACTTGATTAGATTACTAGCCTAAATATGATTTTTTTTTTAAAAATGTTATGCCAACCAGTGTTTAACCTTTTCTTTGCTGTTTATGCATTAGAGTTGTTCCCCAGTGGCCTTGCAGCTTTTAAGAAGATTACCTTCAATATTGAAGAGGAAGCTGCCATGAGGGAAGACACCGGAATGCAAGATGTTTATTACACTGAGGTGAGGCCATCTGGATTGTGGTTTCTTGCATTGATACGGGAAATTATGACAGTGACAAAAATTACGTAGGCAATAATGAGTCAATCCAGATACTAGGGGTGTAAATCACCAAAGGCCTCATGATGCAATATTATCACATTAATGAAGTCACAACACAACATTATTGCACTATCAAACATTTGGAGATATGCCAAGTATTGCCGTTACGATTTATTACCTTTTATAACTGCATCATTTGTTGTAAAACTGTGCCGACATTTTTTCCAAAAGAGAATGTTTTTTACTCTTTATTGTCTTTATTAACAGCAGTAATTTTTACTGCAGCAAAAGAAGTTTAATTTATGTTTTTATTTCGTGCCTTCTGGGCTTCCATACTGCCAGCAGTGATATTGTGTTAATTAAAATAATTAAAATAATACCTAGGTTTAATCCCAGTATAAAATCTTCTTTGTTGATCTGAATGCTTGATACTGTTAATGTGGATACCAAGAGATCCGTTATTCCTTTTCTACCCCTTTTTAGGAAGTCCTCGTGGAACACCTCGAGGTTTGTGTGGAGGCACTGTGGAAAGCCGAACGCTATGAGCTCATCACGCACATTGCCAAACTCATTATCCCCATCTACGAGAAGCGCCACGAGTATGAGGTACAGCATCCCAACACTCAAACAGATATCATGATATCATAAACATGCAGCCGCTGTTTCTGGCCTTTCCTTGCAACATGATCCATCATCCATGTCCTCGTGCTTATGAAGGGCAAGTAATCACACCTATGTAAGGACTTTTGGTTTGTTGTAACATTTTCTTGATATAAATACGTGTGTGTAAAGTTTACCCTCTTAATTTTCCACTCATCATTAAACTAGTTGGCTTCTGGGACTTGTTGTCTTGTACTCACACGTGTCTACATCATGTCATTTCTTGAGAAAGAGAAAGTGTGAGAACAAAACCTGCACACAACATGCTACCTGCTGTTCAAAAACAAAACCTTATAGTTATCTCACATGACATAATTGTTAGGATTCCTGTTTGGCCCACTGGTATGTTTTGCACATACTACTCGATCCAGAAACCAGTAATCAGGTAATAAATCAACCGGCGATGATTGTCACATGCCTTATCTTCCAGAAACTCAGCCGCCTGTACGACACACTGCACAGAGCATACAACAAGATCATGGAGGTGATACAATCAGGCCGCAGGCTGCTCGGGACGTACTTCAGAGTGGCTTTTTATGGGCAGGTGAGGTCCATAAGCAGCTTTAACTTGTTTTTTTTTTTTATTATTAAATTGCATTTGCAATGAGCAGCACACATGACAGCCCCACACAATGCCCTGCTGCACGCAAAAGGGTTAGGTTAGTTGGAATGTAGTTCAAATAGGTGTGGTGATGACTCAGTCTCAGGCTTGTATATGTTTTTATAGTTCTTTTATGGAATTATCTACTCCATTACATTATATTTCAATAAAAAAAACATTCAAGGAAAAAGGTGGAACTGAAAGCTTTAACATATGGTGTAGAAAAATAGGTATTTTTATATTAAGGACAATAGGGAGAACTAAGAAATATGACTTGTATGAATTTTTGGAAGTCACATTTAGTTATAATCAACAGGTTTGATGTGTGCACAATTATCTGTTTTTATTATTATTTAGTCAAGGTTGTTATAGCGGATTATCATGGCCAATGACTCTGCACTAATATATGTATATTACACATATCTGCCCTGCTCCCTTCTGGCTGTTTATTAAGGAAAGAGAATGAAGCAGCTGTGAATTACAGGGAGTGACGAGAACCCCATTACTTTTAGTTCAGTATTGTACCTGACATGCCTGATAAAATTGTATTAAACCTTTATTTCTTTTTGTGTTGTTCAGCATTGAACACTAAACAAGCACTAAACAAGTTGCAGTTCCAGATTGCAATACAACTAGATGTTATGTGGCTTTGTGTTTATGTGTTTTGTGGACTGAGGCAAGACATTCCAGTAATGCTGCTGCAACAGTACAAACACAAAGCAGGATGTTCAGTATTATTTTAATGAATGCATAGAGTGCACAGCAAATGTAATGTGATAGCTATGTATTGGGTTTCACAGTTGAATACCCAGCCGTCTTGATCAAGCAGCATGAACATGTCTCCATTAGCTGTGAAAAGAAGTCTGACTGTATAGAAGTCTATGAGAAAATGACTGTACTTCTCACTTGATTTATTGCCTCAGTGAATATATTCCTAATGAGTTTATGGTCTCAATGACTATTATCAATCTTTAATACAGCCTGTTCATGTTTATAAATTATGGTCCCAATTAAAGTGCCATGTGTGTTTTAGAAATTTGCAAAGTGTGTTTTTGTTGGGACTGCACAGACTTGTTTCGGAACCATTCCCTGTGTTGTGTATATTTTGGACATATGCCAAATGTTGAAAATGTAAACGTGAAATAAGTGATGAACGATTGAAAGCTGTAATCATAAACACATGAACTATTCTCAACTTGCAAAGATTACAATTACAGCTTTGTGATAGCATGTCAACAATCAGGTTCCAGTCTCAGAAATTACAGCAAATAGCTGCAGTAATGGAAGAAATAAGCACACACATCAGGAAATGTCATGCAAATGTGTTATGCCAGTTATGCAAAATGTGGTGGATGTGTACTTGTGCAAAGGGGAAACACAACAGAAGAAAAGTCATATCAAGCCATCTTGATAATGATATAAGCACTTAAAATAGATTTGTATTTATATAACACTGAAGAAAATTTCTTATTTAAGACTCATTACTGATCAAATGCCTTGTTTTAATGGTATTTTCTTCCAGATGGTGCCTCTGTCATTATGTATACTGACTGAGTGTTATGTGCAGGGTTTCTTCGAGGAGGAGGATGGAAAGGAGTACATTTACAAAGAACCCAAACTCACTGGCCTGTCTGAAATCTCTCAGCGGCTGCTGACACTCTACGGGGAAAAGTTTGGCCCAGAGAACGTCAAGATTATCCAGGACTCAAACAAGGTGTGTTGATGTGTGGTCTCTGACTTTCAATGGAAGTCTTCAGAATTGGTTGAAATTAAATGAAAATCAATACTTTGCCACTGTAGTCCCTGCTCTTGTGTTTATTTTTTAAATATCATTGTCCAACATAATGTGGGAAATGTTCAGTGTCTTCCCTGTGGAGTCACTGTGAAGTTAAGAAGTTGTAATAGATTTATTTCTTTGACTGCTTTTATTTTGAGCCAGTGGAGGCTTTTGAGGTAGCATGTATTATAGCAGCCAAGTTCTTGAAGAAGATTTATCACCATGGTTATATTTGGAAAGTTGAGATTGCTTTTGGATAAGAGTCACATTATTCCTTTGACGTGTTATGCTTTGCAATTATATTTTATTAAAGGTGTTTGCTGTCCCACAGGTAAACCCCAAAGACCTGGACTCCAAGTTCGCCTACGTCCAGGTGACATTCGTCAAGCCGTACTTCGAGGAAAAGGAGGCACCAGAGAAGAAGACTGACTTTGAGAAGTGCCACAACATCAACCGCTTTGTGTTCGAGACACCTTACACGCTGTCGGGCAAAAAACACGGCGGGGTGGAGGAGCAGTGCAAGAGGAGGAGTGTGCTAACAAGTATGTAAAACATTCACGAACAACGTCATCAGTTCTGAATTTAACTGGAGAAAATTGAATGATATCCAGTGATATATAGTGACTGAACTGTTAAGGAGAGTGTCTAGATTGCTGAAGTCATCTGGTTTTACTGAAACATACAACTAAGTGTCTTCTGCATAATGATGATGGGATATTCAACCCTAAATGGCTGATTCAGGGGAGGAGAAGAAAATAGGGCCAAGGATTGAACCCTGAGGCACCCCATATAACAGTGGAGCAGATGAGGACACAATTAGGACATAATTACCTATGGTGACCAGATAGATACAAACGATAACACATAAATTAAGTCAATTTATGTGGATGGTATAATTATTTCAGAAGTGGCACTAACATGGTGTAAGTGTCTGTTGACTGTACTTTGACCTAAATGACAGTAAACATTGAAACAGCAGGCAACTGAAGCAGGAAGCAGCTGGATATCAGGCTCACCTGCCACACCTTATCACACTTATCTTCTGTCTTTGACAAGCACCCTTAAGCAATGTTATTCTTTCTTGTTAACCTTTACACTCAATGTGAACAGTTGTTGCTAAGAGAAACAATATTTTTCCACTGAGCTTAAAACTGGGGAACAGAACAGCAGATGCTGCTGGTTTTTCATGGCATCAAAAGCGATATGATGTTCTCACAGTAAGCTGCAGAAACCGTCACACATTTGTCACTTGCTTTCATCTCCAAGCTGATGATTTTTTCTTGCAGTCCATACTCGCATGCATGAACCAACCAGTTTGGCCTGCTCTTTTATCTCTAGCCGCCAACACCTTCCCGTACGTAAAGAAGCGAATCGAGGTGGTTGGAGAGAAGCAGGTGGAGCTTAAGCCGGTGGATGTGGCAATAGATGAGATGAAGGCGCGAACAGCTGAGTTGACTAAACTCTGCTCCAGCCAGGAAGTGGACATGATCCAACTGCAGCTCAAACTGCAGGGCTGCGTCTCTGTGCAGGTAAAGGTGGCTGATTGAAAAATAAAATGAAATGTTACGTGCCATCTTTCAGTTATCTTGTGCCATGATCAGGGAAACAGAATGCTTAATACTCTGAGGCATGTTTTGGCACAGGTGAACGCAGGCCCCATGGCGTATGCCAGAGCATTCTTGGATGACAGTAAATCCAACCAGTCTGGCAACAAGAAAGTAAAAGACCTGAAGGACATTTTCAGGTACCCATTGTGCCTTTTCAGTTATGTGTGCCTCGCTCTTCCTCATTTTTGGTTCATGCTTCATTGAACAGTTTAGAAGCATTCACTTGTTTGTCTTTTGTTTTCGGTCATTGCAGGCGTTTTGTCCAGGCATGCAGTATGGCTCTAGACATAAATGAGCGAATCATCAAAGAGGACCAGTTTGAGTACCATGAGGGCCTGAAGTCAAACTTTAAAGAAATGGTAAAGGAGCTATCTGACATCATCCATGAGCAGGTAATATATTTTCTGGGCCTAGTCCAGATAATTATAAAATATTTTTGGTGCAATTATTTTTATTTTATTTTGGGTGGAACCACACCCCTGTGTCACACCCAAACATACACCCTATTCCTTGATTGCATGCCTGGACTGTGACTATGGTTGGACCGATCTGTCATGGTGCAAAGGTCACGGTTTTGTGCACGCTGTCACACACAAAACACACAATATGCTGATTATTGCACGAATGCAGCACAAATGTTCGCAAGCATGAGTTCTGCATCAACTTGTAAAGCCCACAATTTAATCCAGCTGTAGATATAACATTTAGTTTTTTTTTTAGCTTAACTTAGTCACTTGAAGTGAAGTCCATTGCACAGTGTGTGTGTATGTGGAGGGATGAGGCTATAAAAGGATCATGCAGTAAACCTGAGTGATCCACTTTTATGGTGGTGGTGATTAGAAATAGCCATTATGACCACATTAATCTCCCTTGTTCTGTTTCGTAATATAGACCAATGTTACAGAAGTTTTAAATAATTTTCAATGGCCACTATGATGTGACTGTTAAAAGTAGAACAACTTGTTTAGAATTGTTCATGATCAAAGTTGCAGTCATAATGGATGGAGTTGCAGACGGAAACTGTCCTAATTTAACATGCCGGATTGATTAAATGAACTAAATTTCCTCTTCAACATTTCCTGGAAACATAATTCCCATTGACACACATGTGTACGCCCCTCTTCTTTCATGGGGGTAGTTGAATAAAAAAATGGGCCTAGATGTTTTCATACAGTATTTTGTGAAGAGCTAAACGATTAGCTGCTAGCTCTGGACTTGAGGAACCTTTCTGTACATGCTGTAATATCATGGTTCAATCCTTTTACAGTGGCAAAATACTCAGAATCAGCATTGTGTACCTGGTTCTGCTCCCATCAGTGCTCTGCGTCATGGCTCTATTGTAACAGTGTTATTGTGCTTACACCTTATACTTCTTAACTGCTCTGTTATAACCAAACTAACTGCATTTTTCTCTCCAATGTGCTGGCCTTTAGCTTTAAGGAAAAACAGGTAATGTGATCATAGAGGGTGTCAAAGCTCCTTTTATCTTTGTCCTTTTTGTCAGTCATTCCTTTTGAATTTGCACCTTTTAGTTCACTTCTTGCAGAACGTTCAAAACATTTAATTCAACCTTTAATCTATGGATTATAACATTGTACATCATTGAATGAAGCAGAACATTTGCTATTCCACAACTTGCTATATGGTGACCATTTTAATCCTAAATGGAAAAAATGGACGCCACTTATATTGAGTTTTGTACTTGTGACCTCATTCATTATACAGTAAATACTTTATCTTTTCTTATTTGTAACTTTTAAAAGGTTTTATTTATTTATTATTAATATTATTCATTTTTGTCTGTTAAAAAAATATTACAAATTACTTTTTTCATATTTTTAATTTTCTTAATGTATTGTACCTTTTCATATTTTTTCATTTTACAAAAAATTCTTACCACTAATCTATTCCTATTTTTTTGCATTCATTTTTCTTTTAAAATGAATGTTTCTTCTTTCTTTTCTTTGGTTATATGTAGTGATCTGTCTTGTCTATCCAACTGTAATGGATATACTAGAATTAAGTGATTAAGTAGTTAATAACAAAAAAGTATAAGCATAGTATAATATGTAAGCATAGTACAGTAAAGCAATTCACAACTTAATAAAAATAAAATGGATAGATTTTATAAGACATTCAGAGAATCACAATGGTTTTGGCCGACAAGGCAAACAAGTGGCAGTTGTTGGAATCATCCTTTGACAAACTTCCCTAGGAGACTGTACATTACTGTCCCCAGTGTAACCACAAATAGTGCTGAAAAAACAACGCAATGACAGGTACCATACCTACATACACAGCGGTTTCCTGGTTTAGGACGGGACATCTGCATGTCTACACATGTAAAACCTACATCCTGGTAATGGATCTGGCACCACCTCAGTTATACAAAAGCAAACAGGGAAGGTGACAAATAAACACTCCATCAATCATCTCTTTATGCCAAGTCATGCAGCAAAACCTGTCTGCTCTACCACAGTAGGCAAAGTCAGCCCTCTAAAAATATACGATCATATGCTGAATGTCTCGTAAAAACAATATATAAACTCCTCATAAAAACATTATTTTGGTCAATTTTGTCTCCCCTGTAATAAAAGTAATTGTATTAGTAATTGTGTATTGTATTTTATACTGTCAAAATGTGCCAGAATCCCCTCCAACGTTCTTTTGTTGCTATGAAGAAGGATTAAATAACTGGGAACCCTTTAAACATGAATATGTCCGTGTTTAGTTGCAGTCTTGTGGTTATATTTTCAATGTAGTAAACATCACTAACTTCCTCCTTCCATTGTGTCACAGTGGCGGTGTGTGGCCTCAACCAGAAGATTGTTTATTGTCTTAGTAATTAGAAGAGAAACTGTCAGTCGTGATGTGTTCATCTTCTGATACTATTCCTAATAAGAAATAAGATGGCTCTTAAAGCAGTTCTATATCTGAGTAAGTCATAAACCGTATTTATTTTGGCTCAGACATTGCATAAATGAGCATGTGTTGACTAGAAACAATTGGATATCTAATAGGCCGCATCTTGGAAATGACATTAAGTGTATAAATCTATTTTAATGCAAAAGACAGTGTTTATTTTCAAAAGCTAGAGTGGGGATTTCTGGCACAACTTCACATTCTTCCAAGGTGCATGGAGACAGGAAAACTTAAACAACACTCAGTAGTACAAAGAACCACTTTACTGTGATATAGATGCAGTTCTTCTTTCTACTGAAGTGCAACAACAGGGATAAATGAATTCAATAGATTTGTGTAAACCAATGTGATTCAGCCCTGTAGATCTCTACATTCACTGCCCTAAACACAGTGCCTGTTTGTCCGTGCGTTCACTTTGGTTCCTGCTGAACAGCTGTTTGGTTGGATTAACTAAAACTGTGTTGTAACTGGTTACCACAATTTGTCACAACGGAACCTCTGGATCCCAGATTTGTCCATTTATTGAAACACATCAAAAGAATAAAGCGAAGCAAGATGCATAGAAAGAATTTGTACACACCAGACATCCGAGATATACTTTTGAAGACAAAATAACATGTGGTAGAGAGACCACACAGAAAGCAACAAGGAATGCTTTCTTCTTCATGTTTGTCGCAAAGTCAGTTTTTAAGAATAGTCTTTTAGCTTTGTTTACTTTTTTTCACTGTCTAGTCAGTTTCTGTATGTTGAACCTCATTCTATAGTTTGTCACATCCCATCCAAGCACATGTAGTTCTATGTGAATGCAGAAAAATAGCTGATATGTGTGTCTCCCCTTTTTTGTTTATATGTAAACTGTTTGTGTTTTCAGATCAGCATGGTCAGCAACTAATAATAGAAAGTAACCTAAGTTAAAAGTTTGAATTGAGAGCACAGGCTGCTGTTTTAATCGCTTTTTTGTCCAAAAATAAAGTTCCATTAATTTTTATAAACTTTGAAGAAAGCATTAAAAGTGACAGCTGCAACACGTTAACACAATATGATTGAAAATAACAAATAACATACGCAACATGTTCATTCTTGGCAATCGTAACACATGAATGCAACAAGCTGTTAACGTGTGACAAATGCTTTTTGAAATGTTGTTGTAAAGGTTAAGTGGGTAACTTTTAACACCATTTGGTTAATGTTAGGAAAGAAGAACGGGGTTAAGCTTAGAAACACTCCTTCACATATAAGATCCAACTGGTCTCTTGGTTCATTTGCGCCATCCACCTTCCCAGGGGAAAATAACGCTGCTTTATCCACTGCCAATTTTTTTTGTAGCACTGAATTCTTCTGAATTACTTTTTGTGAGAATAACTACAAACCATCCATGAGAACAGCCTGCATAGATGCATTATTATGGATCCCACTGCCTTACATCCTGCATCACACAGTGACGTGTCAATGCATTGGGTCTTCTTGTCGACTTCGGAAGAAGCTAGCTGTTTAGTTGCTAGTTGTTTTTTAGGATAAGATAAGGTAGCATTTA
>CAFUXE010000383.1:162191-174573 GCA_903364295.1 Serranus cabrilla | reverse complement strand
GGGCAGCAGGCTGAGCAGGTGGTGTCCAGGATGGATGTTAACCAAATATTTCACTCAACCGCACAATAAAACCTACATGAGACCTTGTGTAATTAACCCTAAAGTTACCATAACCTGTTAGACGTTACAGGTTAATCAACCTTTACCATTTTGCCAACAATCCAAAACATAAGTTTCTCCACCTAACCCTCTATACGTCCATGACCAATGCTAGTGTCCCAGGACGGGTTCTGAAATTGTGTGATCCATAATACGGCTGCATGGACTCACCTGATGGGGAAGCGTTGAAGATATTTTTTCTGAGTTACAGGTCCCTGATTCTGTTTTTGTTTTGCCTCGACCCCAGATCTACCAGGAGGATATGATGCGCTCGCTGATACAAAACTCCCTCCACGTGTTCCGTGCCATCAGCGGGACGTCCACCGACCTGGGCTAACCTCTGTCCCACCGTCCTCTCTCCGCCACCTGTCCTCATGCATACCCTCTCACTTCCTCCTCAAGGACCTGAACTGGACGAGGGCGGCTCACAGTTTTACGTCTGCCCAGCTACGCTTGCCAAAACACCCACGTGGCCATCTTTGGCACCTCTGCTGCTGTACGCGCAGCAGACGGTTCGGGGTGAAAGATCGCAGCACAGCAGTTGGATGTATTATTCGAAACCACAGCAGCAGTATTTCGGAGAATGTATCGCAGCAACACCAACTAAATATCAGCATGTCAGGTTTCGGTGTTTTGCTGAGTCATGCTAGGTTGCACTTTTTTTCTGCCTTTGCGATAAATTGCAGGACTGACTGTTAGAGGGAGATACTGTACTAAAGCAAATTTTTTCCGTCCTCTCTCTGCAATGTTACCCTTCAGATCTATGCAGGACAACACACTCCCTCCAGAGTTCATCTCTACTCAATTTTTAGAAGACAAAAGGCCTCTTTTCATTTTGTTTGACCAGGCTTTCGTTACCAGCAGCTGTGTGAGCAATATCCCAACTCAACCAGATAGAAAACTATCCAGGTACTCAGTCAAGCAAAGGGTTAATATGCTAGCAGCCATTCCAGCTCTGTAACCAGGTAGTGATAAACAGATAAGCTCGCAGAGCAGCGGCTTATCGAGCGCGGCAGGCCAAAGTTACTGCCCTATTTGTTTAATGACAAATGCCTTCTCAATGTGTCTGAAAAAGCGAGGCCTCAGGGTTGTCTTAAAGCTGCTCTGAAGAAGGGTTTGCTTGGTTTAAACAATTATAATTGTAAACAATCCTTTGCTGATAAGTATGTCCTAGATTATATTAGAGGTTATAAATAATGTGATGCCATAAAATAAAAGAATATGACGATACATTTTATCAGAGCTTAAGAACAATCATTGACACAGTATTCTCTTTTATGGCCTGTAGACATCTGAAGTCATAAACAGGACACACTGATCACAGCGCTGTGATAATATTTACTTCAGTATCGTGAGTAAGAGTTCCTCACATCTGGGTGAAGATCCAGTGCCTTTGTGCTTTGCCTTCTGAAAAAGAAGACTCCCTTATCTCAAGTAATAAACTTCATCACGTGCTGGTTATTTACAGTATTTCACAAGTGCTACACTGTAATTAGCAGATAGATGAATAATATTTAAGCAAATGTACATAATTTGTTGCCATGCTGTAAAGTGAATTCTGTATCCATGTATGTTTGTACGTACTGTATGTATGTATTTATATTTGTAACATTTTGGACTCTAATTCAGTCCAAATCTGTCCTAGCAGAGAGATTTTCTTTTCATTTTTATTGCATTGTATACTGAAGTGCAGCTGCTTGTTCAAACTTACTTTGTAAAGCCATTTTTCAATAAAACCTGGAAAAGCTATTAAGACAGACTTGTCTTGACAGTAGACGATTTGGGCATAATTGTTTGAGACCTTTCACAAGATCTTTTTCTGCTTTTTCTGTTGTTGCCAGGGGATTCAGTATCAACTTTAAAGCCAGCCCAACATTAATGAGGAATCCTTGAAATGGACAGAATGTATCTTTATTTCCATCACATCTGGATAACTCCATCTGCAGAGAAAGGTTGTGAGATAGAAACCCATGATTATGATGGAATTTACGAGTTCCCTGGCGGAAGTCATTCATTCATTTACTGTAACTGTAACTGCTTATCCGAACCACAGGGTGCTGGAGCCGATCCCAGCTGCATTGGGCGAGAGGCGGGGTGCACCCTGGACAGGACGCCAGTCTATTGCAGGGCTGACACATAAAGACGTCTGTCTGTCTATGTGTCATTTACGCTCTCACTCACACCTACGGGCAATTTAGAGTCACCAATTAACCTGAGCTGCATGTTTTTGGACTGTGGGAGGAAGCCGGAGTAACCGGAGAGAACCCACACCCACGCAGGGAGAACATGCAACCTCCACACAGAAGGGCCGCAGGTGGGGATCGAACCCGCAACCGTCTTGGCTGGTCCGTGCCTCCACAGTAATGAAAGGTGTAGTAATATACTGCTTATTAGCACTTTTGCCTTACTTACTTCAGTTTTAATCTTTCCGCTGTAATAGATTACCGTCTTAATACTTTTCCCCACACACAAATGTTCCACAGCAAGGTTGAAGCATTGATAGGAATCCATAAAATCAGCTTTTATGAATTTCCGTGCTGTGTTTTTGGTAATAATCTGTGCTTGGTGTTAAACGGCTTTTGATCTGACTTGATTTTTCTGGTTTCATACTCAACACCATCTTCTTGGCTTCTATTTTGGCTGAGTTGCATCATGGGAAATGTAGGATCCAGAATTTCCGGAGCTTAACCAATCCTATAGAGAGAAAACAGAGTTAGGTATTTGTTGTAAGTCAACCCAGAAGTTAGCATCGCTCTGGGGTCTATTGAGAATTTGCCTATGGGGTTCTTGCATTGGATTTTGGATAATTGCAGAAAAAATGCTCTATGGCATTACTGATACACATTTTGAAAACACAACTAGAGGCTGTAAGGCGGACTAGTGAGAGTTTAAAGTTTATTGTCCCCGACAAGCACTCTAGTCTCATTTTGCCATTTGTTGGCAACAGTCTTTTTAAGAACATGCAAAACTTTAAACTTCACAAGTGGGGCTATTTACTAACATATTTTATGGTGACCACAGACCTTGTTTCAGGCTTCTAACCACCAACCCATTTAAAACCCTTATTGAGTTTGAGAGGTTAGACCCCAGTGCACTAAAATGTTAACACACTTCCTGTTTAAGAACTCATTCCCATGTGAGCCCCAACTTTATAAATAACTTTATACAAAATGACCCCTCTAGGATTTGAATGATTTGGGAAAAAAATATGAAAAAAAAAAACTATGACCAGCCTCAAGTAAACAAAATGATGTGATAAAAGTTGCTCATGTATTCGTGAATCAAACTTGGCTGTAAAGCTGAGATCAAATGCACATGTTCCCTTTTTTAATTTTCCCTTTTCCGTCAGCATCATTCCCATCAGTTTGGTCTCTCTGAGCTGTTGCACTTCCCAGACAGTGAATCAGCTTATTGATTCAAAGACTCATTTAGACCTTGACGACTTCCTGAAGAAATGGACATTTGGTGGTTTGGGATATCGCACTTAAGCTCACACGCATGCGTGGTCTGCCTTCATTAAGGCAACGTCCTTAACTCTTTAATTCTCTGTTTACGTACGCTTGTGTTGGACAGTGGTGGGAAGAGGTTAAAGTTTCCCCCACTGGGTGATCACTGTCATTACCGTGTCAACACATCTTTCCTCCCACTCTCTCTCACACCGACTCCGCCCCGCTGCCGGTAAACTCAGCAGTCAGTGGGCACCGCGGAGTTGAACCATAAACCTTCTTTTGGTGGCTGTTTGTTTTCCCTTTTTACTTGTTTTTCTTCTTCTTGGATTTTGAACATTACCCGTAGGTATTATGTAGTAATATTTAGCGTCCCACGGCTTTTTCTTCCACTCGGGAATACAAGAGGACCGAGGGAGTTGACGCGCATCCAGACG
This sequence comes from Serranus cabrilla, assembly GCA_903364295.1. NCBI lineage: Eukaryota > Metazoa > Chordata > Actinopteri > Perciformes > Serranidae > Serranus > Serranus cabrilla. Next base: position 170,591 of record CAFUXE010000383.1, on the reverse strand, counting down.
GAATAAACGCTCAGACACTTGAAGACAACATGACAGTCACTCAGGAGTTTTTCGCCTTTATCATCTGCACCTCCATGCTAGCGGTGTACCACTGTAAAGCAGGTAAATACTTTATTACTCGCTCTAATTAGACATTTTCTGAGATTTATAGGGGGGGTTAGTCAACAACACAGATGTGGCATCAAAGTTCAATTAGTCATTGGCTTTAATGACGCACTTTCCACACATTTGCATACCTTAAAAGGTACACGTGATACAAATGGTAGATTATTAACTGTTCATTTGGGGCAGAAGATTTCAAATGTTTAGCATTTCTTTACAGTCTATTTGGCTTTTAATCATGGACCTTTTAATTCTGGGAATCTTCATCTGAAATGTTTACTATAATAGGCTCATGTTAGATATTCTCTTCGTGTTTAGCTAGGGTTTGTAAACTACCTGTCCCGATTTTACACTGATAATTGAGTGACGAATCGACGACATGTTTTTCTTTCATGAGGTGGGATGAGGTAATTAAGAAATAGAAGAAAAAGGTCGTACTGTGACCACAAAAACATATTTAAAAGACATTTCCAGACTCCACAAAATATTTTCTGTCGAGTTTGCTGCTTAAAAACCTACTTTATGTCTTATATTACAAACGCGCAAATGCGCTTACCCTTGATTAGATGTTGTTGCGCCTCTATTTTGTAATTACGGTGAGCGCACCCTACAAGGTCCAAATTAAATAACTTGAATTGGAAGAAAACGAAACCGCACATATTAAAATACATACTTGTAAAAAAAAATGTTTTATCAAATACAACTATTAAAAGACAGTATATCCAGATTATTAATTAGATTGATTAATTAATTAATCTGGAAAGCAGAGACACCTGCCCACTAAAATAAAATACATCTTATTATAAAAAAAAAAACATCAACAAAATAAGTCTATTATATTTGACTTCTTGTGCAAGTTTTTCTCCTATAGATATTATATATGAACATTATTTGAAAACAATCCTTTAATTCCAAAGTTCACTGAAGTCATAGCTGGTCTCACCCAGAACTACACAACATTGGTTATAATAAAACATTTTATGTGGTCAATTAAAACACTTTTAAAAGATGATAGGGACCTTCAGTAAACCTGCTAAAAAAAAGTGATTATGAGAAATAGACATAAATCCCACACATCAACAACCATGATTTTAGAATAGACGCACAACAAAATATGAACTGAAAATAAAAACTGACCATAGGAACATTACCATTTATGATTCAAATTATAAATGTTAAAAATGTGATTTAATGAGTGTTCATGCTAATGATTAGCTTTTGTGTCATAATAATTTGTCATCAATACTTAATTCTTTACATGTGATTCATTCATTTTTTAACATTTTTCTACAGATCGCCTTCCTCCACCGACGGGGCTGACATACAGCTGGATCGACCCTTTTACTGTGAACATATCCTGGCAGAGACCCAGCAGTGTGCGGGAGGGCGAAGTCAAATACCGATACCACCTGATGAATAACCAAACAGAAATTGTAGGAAACATGATAAAACTGGCTCTCTTTGGTATTTGTGGGGTATTGTTATATTGTTTATATGGGGAGCATATGCTTCACATGCAAAGAAAGAGGGAGATGTAAATGTTCTAAAAGTAACATGACGATCAGTGTTTGTTTACAACCACCAGCCTGAATTGTTTGCAAAGTGTTTCAATATGTGTTGGTGTTTCCTAATGAAAGCCTTGTTGTTTTTCAGTGTGTGTGGAGAAATTTTACAGACAGATTTCTCACAGAAGACGTCCATTCTGATCACTGGACGTATCGCATTTCGAGTGTTACTGGTGTAGATAAAAGTCAGAATGAGAGCACACCCAAGTCCATCATCATTCACACCCGTAAGCCCAGAGGTAAGAAGCAGACAGGTGGTCCTGTTCATCCATGATCATGTGTTGAATATTGCTACATGTGTGTAACATCTCTGTTTTTGTTGTTCCGCACAGTTGAAGTGAAGGATATCCGATGTCTGTTGTCCTTCTCCCTCAAGGAAATAAACTGTTCCTGGATCCGAGGAAATAAACCAGTTAAACTCTCCTATAGGTGAGATTTACAGTCAACAGACTATAGATTACAGCCAACATAATTGTCTTTGTATCATAAACTCTGCACTGAGATATCACCCAAAGTTCATTTTAATTGTGCATATCCTATTCTATAAATAGGATATGCACATATGTATGTATTGAGGAACAGCTGCATGTTGACGCACTGCAGCGCTGTTAAGGGAAAGTGGAAACCACCGACAGGGAAATGGCAGTTACTGCAGGGCAGGAGGGAGGGGCTGGATGTTTGAAGCAGGCGGGAAAGTCTGAGGGCACCTGGTGGACAGGTAGAGAACGGCAGGAAAGGTAGAGGGGAAGTGGGGGTGTAGTATACACATACAACCATAGAAAGATTCTATTCTGGTCACTTCTTGCAGTAAGCAAGTCAGCATGCATTTCAGGCTTTTCTGACCTACCCCCATCTGATGTAATAAACAACAATCCAGCATGATTAATGAAGTTCCCCACAGGACTCTATGAGTCTATAGTGGGTCACCCTAATGATCTCCAGATGAAGGTATATAATTTAAAACATAGCAAAGAACTGAACTGGGCAGAGTGCATAATTTTGCAACAAAGGAACATGAGCTTTCGCAGCAGGAAATGACGCTCACACTTTGATTTTACAGTGCCCAGCACGTCTGTAATGTGTTAAAGTTTATTTCCCCATCAAACAGCCTTTCCCCCCTGGTACCGTGTAATGAGTGGCCCAGTTAATTGGCGAAGCAGCTGAATGCGCTGTGGCGGCAACTGTTAAAAACCCAAACAGAACATTTAAATGTCCTTTTAAAAGCCTTCAGTTTTACTTTAATCCATTTGAAATACATACTCACTTTTGGCTATATCAGTGCCAACCGTTAATGTCGGTTATTACGAGCAACCACAGACAGAAAGTCACAAGTTAACACTATCACAGTCTTACTTTTTTATTATACACACCAGCTCTGACAAAAACAAGCTTGAACCACTTCAGCAGCATGTTTGAGACAACAATGAACATGAACTACTGTATTTTAATCTGTGAATATATGAAATCACTGATGGTGACCCTCTGAAACAATTGTGCAGCCCCTTAAAGTGACATCAAATGCATGCGCTATATTTTCATCAATACTTTCACTCTGTTACTGTCTCAAACAAATACCTGACAGTAATTCGGATTTGTTGTTTCTCTTGGGAAGAGTTTGTTTAGAGTCAAGTTTCAAGTTCATATGAAAAGCAATGCACACACTTCATGCAACCTGGGCAGATCTAAATACAGTTTCAGTTTCAAATTCAGCTGGTTTATGTTCCAAAATGCAAATGCTACTTCTTTTTAAATTAGTTTCCGTCTTTGTTGTTTGTGTTCAGAACATTTTGGTTATGGTCTTTTTTGTGCTGGTTCACAGTTTTAACTTTAACTGAGGTGGCTGTTGTCTTCCCCCTCTTTAATCTCTGAATAACGGAGCTCATCTGCTCAACAGCAGTGCAGGATGAATGCCTACATGTGGACTAAATTAGAGTATTGTTATTTGGATTAATTTAGGAAAATATATCATTCCACACTGACATTATTGGGTCGATGTGTATGAACATCTAGTGGCACCTGTAGGAACTGCAGAAATGTGTTTCAGCTGTAGCCTCATCGCCTGTCTGCTTCTCATCACTGCAGGGTTTGTGGACGTACTGAGGAACTAATCAAGACGTTAACAGAGTGTAATGACACTTACAGCACTGCAACAAGGGACGGTTGTTACCTTAAACCTAAAGATGTCACCAGAAACATCTGCATACTGATGGAAACTGAAGATGGGATGAGGACCTTTATTCCTGCACTTGGTTGGTGTTACATCTAAGTATTATTATCTATATTATTGTTGTCTGTACAAACAACTATATTTAAAAGACTTTTAGAACCAGTGATTGAATCTTGACTGAAATACCTACGATTCTTTGATTTTTTTTGCCCACAGAGATACTTTCACCAGAGCTGAGCGTCACAGAAGAAGGAGATAACCTCCAGCTGAGCTGGACACCTCCAGGGTCCGGAATCAGTTCTTGCTGGGAATACACGGTCTGCTACAAGCAATGCGGAGAGTCCAAAGTAAGTAGTCAAATTCAACTGTTTATCCTCAATATTTAAAATCTCTATACCAGACGAAGTGCAACACTGTAGCCTTACGTGCTTACTATTTTTTTCAGGCATGCCCAACATTCATTCAAAATGGAGACGAGCGGATGAAGGTGGCCTATGATAAAAGCTGCCGTTACGAGTTCCAATCTAAAGTCAACAATACTGATCGTTGCCCAAAAATATTCAGCGACTACGGGGAAGTTGTAACTTACGGTAAATATCCATCATTTATATTTGTGATTTCTCAGAGTGCATTTAATTAGTACAATAAAACAAGATTCATATTGAGTTACTTAAGCAGCTTTTACACAGCCTGTTTTAGGCAGGAGTTTCCATCAGTTGTTCCCCAACCATTACTGACTGACATGTTAACATTGTGTGATTGTTTGGTACAAGCCCTGGCTGCTTTTCCAAATTCATTGGAGTCATTTGGTGGTTTTCCTGCACATTTAAATGATCATCTGATTGCTATTGTGGGGAGGAAAAAAATCTGTTTATCATCAGTGATTGCATTATTTTAAAGTTTCCCCATTTTGTGTGACACAAGCAAAATGTCCAACTGTCAAACTGAAGAAATGTGCCTTTTCATCACAGGTACTAATGAGCTTCCTGATGACACGCTGACTGTGGTTGCCATCGTCATCCCTGTCCTTCTGTCTGTCTGCATCATTCTGTCCTGCTACTGCCTCAGGAGGTATGTTTTCGGAAAAATACAACCGTACTTTTGACCTACCAGCCAAATTTTTGTGATCCATTTCAAGGGTTGATGTAGTAAATACCTCAAATCTGCAACAGAACATGCCACATAGATCACTGCTACACATGAACCTGGTCTGAAGGTTTATTTGACAGGAAATGTGTTGTGCATCCCAACAGGCGACAGATAAGATACGATTCCCTTTATTAGTCCCACAACTGGGAAATTTCCAGTATTACAGCAGCAACGTGGATAGCAAGACAGAGAGGAACATTAATATAAAAAATAAATAGTAATGATGTTTCCAATGATGCAATGATGGGTTTCCAAAATCAAAAACAAGAGAAATGATTCAGTAAATAATTAAATATGCCATTAAATGTACCAAAATCATTATTAAAAATAAATGTAGGCATCAATAATTTAATCAAATGTGACATTATTGATATTTCTGTTTTCATTTGTTTGCTTTTTGTATCAAATCCACCTTTTCCCTTACCTGTAGAATTTCTCTTTTTATGTGTTTATTTTTATTTTTTCTAAAGATATATTTGTTTTGGCAGCTTCTGTCCCAGACACATGAATGCTGTCCTTTAAACATGGACAAACCCAATAGTTCTGGTGGCCTTAGCCTGCCCCCTGCAGGACAGCTGTGGAACTTAAAAGTCACAGGAAGTTACTTTACCTTTGAACAGCACCTGACCTTATAAAAGCGCTGCCTGTGGAATGCTTAAGGGTTGAATTAGTGGACAGTGTGTTTGTGTGCGTGTGTGTGGGCGTGTGTGGGTAGAATGTGTTTCATGGAACCTGCCTCACCCTCAGGCGCAGGTAGAGTGTATAATTAAGAAATAGCATCACAGGAAAGGAATGCTCACTGGAGTCAAAGATACTCTGCAGACACGTCTGAAGACAAATATGAAAATAATAAAAATGATATATATATATATATTTCTCTACATTTCTTTCAGACATCAGCAACCACTGAAACGGTTGTTATATGAAATGTCATATTTTAAAACATGGAATTTAATCATCTGGAGATTGCTGTAACAGTGAATTATATTCCACACAACAAAATCCATGACTATTCAAAAACTTTCAAGGATTTAATGAATTCCTTGACTTTTCCAGGTCTTGAAAATTAGATTTTGAATGACTTTTCTAGGTTTTCCATGACTGTTGGTACCCTTGAAAATGCTTTAAAGCACTTAACGTTTTCCTGTTGCTGATTTCTGTCACTGCTCTGTTTGTAGGCACAGCTCTATTTTATGCCCCACCATACCCGATCCTTCAGCAATATTCAAGGAGATGATGATGAACGGAAACAAAGAACTGAAGGTAAGTTTTAGGGAAAGAAAATCGAAATTTCAACTCACTTTCTCTCTCTGCCTTCACTAAAACCCACGCGATGATCTGTATTTCAGACCACAACAGGAAGTCTGTACACGCCGGTGCCAGAACCCATCGAACCCTGCAAAATTACACTTGTGACCGAAAACAGTGTCCTCCAGGAAAACTCCTGATTCGTATATGAGTAGACAGCCATTCAGCTGGACACACATCAGGATTATTTACTGTAACTGAACACCAGGCTAAAACACTTTGTTCCACTGACCTCTGCTGCACCTGTCCTGTACTGACCTGATTCTATATCACTGCAGCCAGGAAAAACTTCAACCACTAGAGGTCAGGAAAAACAATATTTTCAGCTGCTGTTCAGTTCCTCTGTGAGGCAGTGGCCTCGCTGGATTCTACAGGATAAGGAAATACACTGAATCCTGGGAGTTACCTTAAAAGAAATGAGGAAAACCCCTCCCACAAGACTTTGCTTTTGGACCCGGAAAGTTGTACATGGCTGCACTGTGCTGATATCCAATGGGGGAGGAAGAAGAGGATGAAGGCGAACCGTGTGTTCAGTTGGATAGAGTGGAGGACTGTAAGAAGGCCAACAAAAGCTGTATTTTCTGGGAACTGTCCCGACTGCTCAAAGAGCTGTCCCTGGATATCTGCTGTACTAATCTAAGAGACTCTAAAGGAGAAGAAGGGAAATGAGGAAATAAAGGAGGCTTATCAGTTGGAATGACAAGCAAAAGCCTGTATGACTGCTGTCACACAGCGAGACAATGGACAGGAAGCAATAACCTTCCTACCTCCTTAGTGGAAAGCACAAACTTCCAGTAATCCCTCAACAGTTGAACTGTCTCATGAAAATCTCACTTGACGTTTTATGTAAGAGAACAATGCTAGGGAAATGTGCAGCTGTGAACGCACATTAAACTGATAACAACTTGAATGTCGGCCTGTTGGTCGAGTGTAATCCTACCTGCTGGTTCACAGACGCACCCAAATCCAAAACGTCACCATTAGTCAGCCGCTCTTCCTTCCTTAAACCGAGGGAAGCTTTTGTTGCTTAGTTACATTTACCAACACTTTTTGTTGGGTGATTGTTGGCTCTGTTGTCACAAAGAATTAAAAAAAATAAAATGTTTGTTTTGATTGTGATTACCACTAATTAATATTTCTACTGAAGTAAAAACCTGATATTCATAAGAAACAGATTATTTTCAGTTTAAGCATTCAATATGAAAGAAAGGTGAAAAGAGACTCACACAGACTATAAAAAGAGATACAATAAAAAAATAAAGAGAACCTAAATGTCAAGGAAACTACTTGAAAAGGTCAAAACAGCCACAGGCAGAAAGATGAAAGCCATTACAAAGCCACACAACACCACTACGAAGAACAATAAAAAACCCAGAGAGATGTAACAACTACAAAGACACAAAATAACAGGAAGGGGCTACGCCGGGTCCTTGTGCATGCCTATGCTCAGGGGCCCACTAGCTCCTAACATGCCTGCTGCAAATGGCTTCAGTGATTTTAATCATACTTAAAGATGACCAGTTAAATTAACAGGATTACGTTTGGCCGACATTTAATCTCCCCCAGCATGACTCTTGTGTTTTTTAGCACATTAGGAGCAGTTTTGGATTTTCTTTCTTTCTTCTCTGGCTGACCGCCAAAGGTCAGTCCTACACACGGGTGTGTATGAGACTGACCTCAGATTCTTTCATACTGCATTTCTGCAAAAGTGTAGTAATGTAAGTGCTGGCAACTTGTGACAGAGCAATGACAATGTGTACAATAAGTGACGGCAACGGAGAGTGAATTCAATAGAATGGAAGGGAAACAACCGCAAGTTGTACTGTTTAACTCTGTTCTACATACTCAAACAAAGTTGTTCTGCATTTTGCTTAACATGATTTGATTATGAGCCACACGGTGGTATAGTGGTTAGCACTCTTGCTTGCTGCTCTTCTTTGTGGAGTTTGCATGTTCTCCCCGTGTTGGTGTGGGTTCTCTCTGGATACTCCGGCTTCCTCCCACAAAGGAAAATTGAAACACATGCAGCTTAGGTTTAATTGGTGACTCTTAATTTGCCCGTAGGAGTGAATGAGAGCATGAATCTGTCTCTATGTGTCAGCCCTGTGA
>CAFUXE010000383.1:144636-162027 GCA_903364295.1 Serranus cabrilla | reverse complement strand
CCACATTGAATTCGATGCATTCTAGTTTTTATTTTAGAATTGGTATTATATTAATACCTTCCTATCTTTGTTAGCGTAGTAAAAATAACCACATTAGTAACATTAGACTATGTTGAGTATTATGTTGCAATTCTTCTAAAGTTGTGCGCATGCCCTTAAGCGCGTGCGTACCTCAGTAAAAAAAACAGAAAAAGAAAAAGGAAGCACTCCGCCCTCTGCCCAGCTCCAACCTCCAACACCACCTCTCCTTCGCAAGAAGAAGTTGGAATCGAAAGTCGAATAAAATCGCGGACATTTACTGTTTCATTTGTACACACCGTGACAGCGGCCTGGACATTACACGGACGTGAATAGGAGTGTATTCCCAATCGCCGGCCAGCAAAAAGTGGGAAAGTAAACTTCAGGAACTCAAACAGAAGGACGAGGATGTTTCAGAGTTTGGAATTTTTACTTTTAAGCTGTCTCTTTCTGACCCTTGAATCTCGCAAAGGTAAGAAAACACATTAAAGAAAAACGTACAGAATATAATACTATCTGTGTTACGACGTAAACACCTTTGTGATATGCTTCCTTGACCAATTTTCCAATTTTCCCACAAACTACGTAATGGTGCTTCCCAGTACTGACGTCACGTCTGGTGTTTACTATTGTGCAAGCCAACAAGTAAAACGTGTAGGCTAAACTTAGGAGAGAGGATAGAAACGTGTTTTATTAAACCAAAGAACTACATGAATATTACATATAAATGTGAAGTCGTTTACCTCTAAGCTCATATGTAGGCAGCATTTCGTTGGTGTCATTAAGTAAAAAACGAAAAGAAAGAAGAAAGAAAACTTCTTCCCTTCGTTGACTGCTGGAATTAAAGAAAAATAATTTCAAAGTTTGAATAATATATTTTTAAGTTCAGGACAACTCAAATCAAACCTTTTATTCTGGGGAGAAATTTCAAAATAAAAGTCCATATTTTTCCTGAAAATGCCTTTTAATTATAACTTTGAAGGCAAACCGACTTAATATCCAGCCTTTTTACATTATCAAATTCGATCTTTTTCAGTTCCACCTGGTGTCATAAAATGCCTTTGTTTTTAAATCTTGATTGTCTTGATTATAATTAAAAATAACTCTGACTGCATACATTCTCCAAATCAATCGTTTTGTGTATTGATTTGTTTGTTCTTCTTATTCTTCATTTTAATTATTTGCGTGATCTATGGGCATAATTTAGTCAAACCCATAACAAAGATTCATTCAAATTTGCTTATTACAACAAATCTAAATTTCTAGACATTTCATATTTGAAGCCTAATTTTAAATGAAAGCACCTGTATGTCTTAGCTGATATGTTTAATTGTAAGTTAAATTGTCTTTAATATGATTGTAACAAAAGATGTATATACTAAATCAAAGACCATCTGTATGTCATTGCTGTTATATTTCAAATAGCAATTTATTATGTTTTCTTTAGAAATTCCCAGCAGTTTGCAAAGACAACTGCCAACATGGAGAATCTGAGAAGCTGCTGGATCTGTATCTAATGTCAAATATCCAACTAATAGAATAACATTACAGTGGTGCATTACAGAGAGACAAACATGAATATCATCTGTGACTTTAAATGAATATCTTTTTCCGGGGAAGAGGGCTGATGTTCACCAGCTGTTTGTTTCAGAAAGATTCTGCAGTTCAGATACTTCCTTGAGGCAAAGCTGTTTTTTTGTCATGAAGAGACCAAAGAGACCTATTAATTAATAGGTTGTGTTCACAGAGGCAGATTAAAGTCACGCTGAAATCATATGTTTATCATATTTCTGTCTTTTATCTTTATCCCCCAAAGACCAAGTCCCGGAACCACAAAATGTGAAACTAGAATGGATAAATGGGTTTGAAGCACAGTTGTCCTGGGAACCCCCACTACCAAACTGCACATACACAGTGACCTCAAACAATGAGGAGCGATCTGTGAGTATGCATAAATCTCTCTACGTGGTCAAATTCACCTTGCATGCTTTTAATTAAAGGTTTGATAACTCCACAGCCTTTTTGAATGCTAGTTTAGCATCCCTGGAGCTGCATTGAAATATCCCACCAGTTCTACATGTTTACATAGTTCAGAAAAGCAAATATTTCCTGGAAGCAAGAGCAAAATGGCACCGCAGTAAGCACAGCAGATTATGATTTGTAAGGGTCACTATTTATATACTGTTGGACATTATTCCCAGCTTCATCTGCAGCCTCTGCATCGACAGCCGCCACGTTTAAAGGACGGCACTGGCTTCATTTGTATGTTCTTATTCTCATTTAGCCACTTGTTAGCAACCACCTTTTTAAGGACACGTACAAAATTCACAATTGTAGGTATTTTACCGACATGTTTTATGTTGTCCATCAAAAAAGATCTTAAGATGGTGTTAAACACGGACTTTATTTCAGGCATCTAACTAAAATCCCATTCAAAATCCTCATTGAGTTTGAGGGGCTAGACCCCAGCGTGCTAACATGCTAACTTACTTCCTGGTTTAAGAACTCATTCCTGTGGACCTACATCTGATAATTTTTATTGTAAAGAAAAAAACAAAAACAAAAATATTAACAACTCAAATAGACTTAATAGAAACCTACAATATAACAATAAAGATTTTTTGGGAAAAAACAAAACTCTACTCTATGTAGGTTAGGTGTTGGATTGTCTTTAATAATACTGATGATGGTGTTTTTTCCTGTTCCTCTGTTTTTGGTTGATTAAGAAAGGACTGGCTAGTCCCTGGGAACAATACTTTTTGATGGAAGGAGGATCTCTTAAACTCACTATTCAAACTGTCTGTAATGGCAAATCCAGTGAAGGGTTTACCCTCAGTGTCCAACACCCAGGTAGTTAATTTAAACATTTATCACATTTGATTTTGTTCTCAAAGTTTGGATGCTTTTGATATGACAAAGAAATGTGCCTTTTGACTCATATACAGGCTGCTTCAGCATCTGTTTATCAGTGTGTTTAATAGAATATTGTGTGCCTGCATCTCATTTCCTTCCAGAGCTGGTAAAGAAAGAGAATTTGCAGTGCTACGTCTATGACGTCAAAAAAACTTACTGCTCCTGGAGCCCAGCCAGTCCTGCTCTGGATCCCAGGTTTTTCTATCGGTACGTGTGTGTGTGTGTGTGTGTGTGTGTGTGTGTGTGTTTTTTAAACAATGTTGTAGATCCAAAGTTGCAATAGTAGTTAGTCATTTAAAAACTCACTGTTACGCAGTGTAAGCTTATTGCACTCTTTCCTGTTGCACATTTGTAATGTTGGTTTCACCACATAAGAAGCAATGACCAAGAGTTCAATTGATGCTGAAATTCCTGATTCCTGCTCTGCTTCATATCACTCCAGGCTTTTAGGGGAGGTCCGTCAGTTTAGTGCGGGGTGTTTTCTCCAGCCAACAACTACTTTCAATTGTATCATTATGTCATGTTGGGCTGATAATATCATCAGCAATATAGTCTGTATCATTCAAAATATTCCATTTATTTTTAAATTCACAAGGTTAAATTATTGCATTATATCTGAAGAAATGATAGGATAAGACAGGTGTTTCATATAATGTTTATACTGTCAACAAAAGCTGTGAAGAGACCAAAACTACGGAAGACATTAAAACCAGTCAGTTCCAGGCTTCTTCACCATTTAAAGCTCATAGATTAAAGAAGTAGTCCAACATTACACAGTTTAACTTTTTCTTGGCTGGCTGCAGGGACTTCCTGGGGTTGTTGTCCGCATGAGGCTGCCTGATGCACAGTTGAGCCAAGAAATGCTTATTAAATGACCTGTTGTGACCCCTAGGATAACCGCAACCTCTTAAAACTTTACAACAACAAATAGAGACAGTGGGAATTCAGAGGATGTGTGGCTTTACTGTGCAAATTCACAATGAGGGAGTTTCCCAGCTTTTTCCAGAACGGAAGCACTCGCCCTCCGACTGCTGAAAAATGAAATTCTTGCAGAAATCTCAACGTTTTTGATACGAAATATTGTTCCTTAATGTCTTAGTGTCTTAATATTGTAATCTCTAGTAATGTTCTACCATTTTATTTATTCTCAAGTGCTCAGGAATAATTCAGTGTAGCACTAAATCTGTGTAAGAAGAGAAAACCTTTGAGACATAATTGAGCATAGGAATGGCCTTCATACTTCATACATGCTTTCTCCCCCATAATGAAGCTTTTTCCCTGTATCCTTCCCAGATTAACGAATCAGAATGGCAGTGTTTCTGTTAATGACAAGGGCCCAGTCATAATAAAAGAGTGCCCAAAGTACACCTTCACTAACGGCGTCAGGACCGGTTGTAATCTGGAGGCGGGCGTCGACAATGACGTCCACGTGTTGTTTAACGGGACGGTGAACGGCGCGCCGGTCTGGAACACCTTCAGGAAGCAGCTTCTGGAAAGCGGTACGCAGCTAGCAGGCTAACAGCGCTAATTTAGTATGAAGAGTCCGAAACAGGAAGCATTCTGTCACAATATGTCAGACTTCCCCATTCAACTCTAGGTTATGTCCTTCCTTGGTATGTGATATGTGGAGATGTGTGTACAGTTTGTCCCTGTGTAATGAATCTAAAACTTTCATCTTTGGAAAACACTCAACGAAGCCGTTTAAGTTGAGCAGGAAAATGTGTCTGTGATGAACGTCTCTCAGTTGCTTCACAGTATTTTATGCCTGTTATCTCTGTAATGTCTCCGTGCAGTGAGAGCTCCTCCCCTTAACTGGACCGTCACTAAAACTGACAATCAATTCCAAATTAACTGGACTCATCCTGACATCCCAGGTCGTTGGACATTTGTTGTATTTTACACTGAGTGTGAGAAAAATAAGGTAAGAGACGCAACAGCACACTATTTTCATAAGCTTGGTTTTATTGTCTTTTTATAGACATAAATGTCTCATGATGTATAAGAATTGAACAGACATATGAAGACATAATATCTATGACCATGTTGTTTCACAAGTAGCCCGTTTAGCTAAGTTAGCTTAGTTATAAACACCAAAAATGGTCTAAAACTTAAGCACTTCAGATACCCAATTACAGCCCTGTTGACAGTGGTGGAATGTAACTAAGTACATTTACTCAAGTCCTGTACTTAAGTGCTATTTTGAGGTACTTTTTCTTCTTTTTTTAATATTCCCATAGATGTAACTTTATATTTCTACTTCACGACATTTTAGAGGCAAATATTGTACTTTTTACTCCACTACATTTAGCTGCCAGCTTTAGTTACTTTTCAGGTCTTGATTAAACTTAAAAATTACTTTAAGAGGATTTTAACCACATAAATGTATAAATATTTAACAGGCCTACCAGGACAACAGTTAATCGCTGCTTACATAAATGCATCAATACAAATAATCTTATAATATGTTTTATATAATATCTGAGAGGGTCCAATTACTGTTACTTTTGATATTTTAAGTGCATTTCGGTGCTGATACTTTTTTTTTTTGAATGCAGGATTTAAAGGGATCTGAATACATTTCCCCCCACTGCCTGCATAAACAGACGTCTTATCTCAGCGTACTAATGATGGAATCCTAATCTTCATTTTCTCACAGATTAAAAATGCTTACGATGGAGAAACATCAGCTGTGTTGGACCTGGTCCCTCACTGTCCGTATCGCATTCGTTTCCAAGGGCGCAGAGACCCTGGAGGAGAGACGGAATGGAGCGAGGTGAAGGAGTTTGGTATGGTCCTCGTCTCACTATGTGTTCTCTTCTTACTCACTTAGCTACGTTTTAATTAAAAAAACAAAAAGTGCATGTTAGGGATACAAGGTAATACGACATGCAAAACATTCCAGTAAGAGGTTTTTACCCTCTTTTGTCCTCAATGTAAGAAAAATTCATATCTAATGTAGTGGGTGTCGTATTTGCATTTCGTATGCATGCTGCATAAAAAAATCCCCTTCAAAATAAAAGCACAAGGCAAAGACCCGCCAGCTGAGAATCACTGCTCTAAACTAAAGATTGTTTTTAACAACAGTGGGAGGAAACTGACTTCAGTTTCTCAAGTCTCGCACATAAAGGAAAAATTTAAGGCATCCACACAAATACTATTCGAGTATTTCCAGTTCATGACACTTTATCATTTTCTCCATTATGTTTGGACAGGAATAATATACTTTTTACTACATTACAAATGGGAGTTACTGTACAAAAAGAGATTTTATGTACAAAGCATATATAAAACAAGCTGAATGAATGGTAAAATGTTAAACAGTATAACTAATGCAAGCACAAACAATTACTATATTTTTACAGTTTTGTGTTTGTACTTAAAGTAAAGAATCTGAATACCTCCTTGTCTGCTTTTCAAATGATCTGTAAAAACTGTGATTTTAAATTGTAGCTTTAAACTCTACAGCTGTAATAATCTCTCTCAAATACTCATAATGTTGCTGATGTTTTTAAACGCAGCTGCAAATGTAGACCCTGCTGCGTGGGTGTATGCTGCCATTATCATCCCGCTGGTATTTGCTGGCCTGGTCGTCCTGATCATCTTGTGTTGCAGGAAGTATGTGAATCTTTTTTTCTTTTTCTTTGGCTCCTTTTGATTTATTCTTTAGTTTGCTTGCCTCTGATTTTTGACTCTCTCTGTACAGGAATAAGGACATAATTTTCCCCAAAGTACCAGAACCTCTGGACCTCATCAGCGATATTTCTGACAACAACAATAAGGTGAATGTTTTTCCTAAATATTAAGTCTGAGGTCTCCTTAAATTATTACAGGAATAGTATGACAAGTTAACAAGCTCTTTTCCATATGTGAAGGTAGGTCGCAGCTGCTCAGCTCAGCTTACAGATCACAACAGATATTTAGTATGTTTTGCATTAAAATAAATCCCATAAAAACACTTAATCTATGTTATATGTTATGCTTAGTTGTGTCCCAAATCTCTCTAACAATATTTAAACCAGCTTTAGTTACTAGGTATTTTTCAGGTCAAAAATATGGTCAACTTGAAATTATTAAAAATTTTTACAAATTAAAAATCATAAAAGTACAATAAGTAGTAAAAAAAAAATAGCCCTACCTTGACATAAATGCAGCAAAAATAATAATACAATAACATATTTTAGAAAATATGTCACAGGATTAAAAAAAGAATAATTTAACTACATTTTATAATTCCATAATCCAGTCGAAACCTAATTTATTGATATGATACTTCAATCAGTAGATTACTATGATTAAAATTTGAGTTGCATCAGCAGTTAAATGACTGGTTTGGTGAACAACAAATCCTGTCTTTTGTTATTGTTTTGATTGAAAGACCCCATAGTGGCAGAAACTACACACTGTAGCTTTAAATACTATTTGTTGTCGTAAGGGTAAAGCGATGCTTGGTTGCCACGGTGTCAACAAGATTCCAGGAAGTCACTGCACCCTGCCAAGAAACAGCGTCATCAGTTTTCTCCTGCCACACTGTGCTGGGCTTTTCTTGACACACTGTTTTTTCTCCGCTCTTCCTCTTTTTCTTAGATCACTGTTCGCAACTTGTACATACCAGTAGAGGAAGAAGAAAGCTGTAAAATCACACTGGTGACAGAGCCCTAAATCAGCAATGTGGACTTCTGACACATCTTTGAGGTGAAACTTGAATCTGAAACTGAAAGCCTCCAAACCTCTTGTTGTACTGGCTCAACAAAAAAATGTGGAGACTTAACTTTTTATCTGATGGATTCAGGAAATTCATCAGCAAGATGCCTAAAGAATGGCAGCTTCTATTGTATGAGGAATGATTGTAGTCAGACTGATGCAGCTGCAATCCAACTTTAGAAGACTTACTGTACTCGCTGTTATTTGGTCATGCACAACACTGAAAGACATGGAACTGAAGGTTCTTATCAGCCCACACATGCCCACGCATTAACATTAGTATTCTAAACAAAGAGCTGTTATCACCAAGATAATATTTTCTTACACCAGCAGCTCCTTTTTTGGAAATAAAATCAACTAGTTCCACAGACAAAAAGTACAGTACATGCATTAATCTACATGATCACTTTTTTTTTTTTATCAAAGCATTACTTCTGTTGTTGCACTGCTTGCACCATAAGCACCACTTATGGGCAATCTGCACTCACTATTTGTGTCCGGAGAGGTGCTGAAGCAATAAATATCCAGAAGATGAATGTGTTTTTTTTAGTGATTAGCTGGCCTACTCAGAATTGAACATAACAACAGCACTGCATGATTGCTCAATATCTGCAAAAAAAAAAAGTTTAAGGGAACCACTTGGCTCTCTTGCACAATGTCATAACTGAGGCCTGAGTCTTTAACATTTGTTAGACTGAGCTGCCTTACAGGAATTCCCCGCATTGGACTGTGCTGGTTACAGTCTTTTTGATTTGTTGAAAAGTTTGAAATGACTTGTTTAATCCTGTTTGTTTTTCACAGCAGGGCTTGAAGTTACCATCGCCTGTTTTGCAGCACACATTTTCATCATAAAATATGCCCTTATTTTGAAATTCCAGCTGATCGTTTCATTGTGCAATATGTAATTTGCAAATGTCCTGTCATTGTCAAAGAAAAGTATCATCATGATACTTTTTTTTTTAATTCACCCCCTTACTAAGAACAGGACAATAGTCACACTAAACCCTAGTTCACTTCCTGTTGGCTGCATTGCCCAAGTTATTTCATAGCTTTTCTGATCATTTTCTTTTCTTCCTGATTTCAGAGCAGCTCTGAGATGTTTGTAGAGCTGTGAATCACATGAAGAAATACCAGTATATTAAATGTCTACTATTTTATACTACTGAATGTATGATACTGGGAAGGGGGATGATTGACCGGGGGCCGTACGTTAAAGCTCACATGTATGACTGTAAAATGAATGTAGCACTGATGTATCAATATTGGTGTTCAGTATGAAATGCTACAACCAAAAGGTGGGATGTTTTCATGAGTGGCTAACGCTATGTGCACTTTTTAATGGTTTGTAATTCTTTTTATGTTACTTTCCTTGATAGTTTTTCAATAAAAATTTGCCATATTGCCTACTTTTATAAGAAATTATTGCAGAAAACTAGATCATTTCAAAGGGTTCATACTTTTTCTTGCCACTGTTAAGGACTGTACACACTTACATCAGTACAGCACGTTAAAATCTTTCCTGTATGACAACAATTTCAGAAAATGGACCTGAATTTAGCGGAAAAAAAGTTTCGCAATATCCACTTTTACAAATCGTTATGGTAATGGCATTCATCATATTCCTTGGATCATCTGATGAGCCATGGTGTATCAGGTTTTTAAGAATCAGTCTGATCCAAGGAATCGAAAGCACAGCGAAGTTCCAAAGAAAGACTGATGATGATTAAGTACACAGAGGTTTTTCAGTTCTCCTCAGTTTTGAAACATTTCCTCAGCAACAATAGCCAGACGAGGAAGTTGCCTAAGTTTGCAGACATAAAACTCACAACCGCATTTCTGAAATTGACTGATTCTATCAAAAGTTTTTTTGTGTTTGTTCATGTAACTTAGATACAATAGCTACCGCGGTCTTCACATACAAACTCACTCCAAGAGACAGCCTGGTGCAGACTCTAAAGGAGCACAAAGAAACATAAATGATGGCAAAAAGACTATTAAGGGGGAAAAAACTACAAAGTGATAGAAAACAGACTTGTTGCTACTATGAAAATTGGCAAAACAACCACAAAGACACAAAAAATTACTACAAAGAGACACAAATGGCCTACAAAGAGATTCAAAAAGACAACAAAAGGGGGCAAAATCACCACAGACTAAACTATTAAAGCAAAGAGAACAAAGAAAAACAAAAAGAGAATATATACCATCCAAAAAACTGGAATACCAATGTAGGTTAATTTTAGGGTGTGTATGCTTTGTGTGATTTATGGTATGACTGGACCTGTAGACTAAGGGGATGCTCTGTCTGGTTTATAGGCAGTATTATACATTGTGAATCGACAGCAACAAAACTCTGCAAATCCTTCTGCATTGAACAAAACCTGGGTCTGTGCTCTACTTACGTGTCCTTGACATGGAAAGTATACAAAAACAAAATTAATCATGGTGTCACACTGTGTTGAAGGACATGTGGAGGGAGGTGCAGAACTGTTATCTGATGCAATCTTGGTGTAACACCACTGGTGTTATTCTATAGGCTACAGTGAAATCTGCACTATTTACATATCAAGGACCTCCACTGAGTACACCTAGCTCGACCTGTGAGAGGAAAACGATGAGTCGAAGAGTATGGGAATTGCAAAGGGCGTAAAATGTTTATTATCTATTGAATAAAACACCTAACGTGTTTTCACCGAGCTATTTCTAATAGGAATGTCGCCCCATCTGCTTTTATTTCATTGCTAATTAGAAACAGGCTCTTTTTTTTTGTCTCCGGGAAATCGTTAAAAATGGCTGTAGCTCGGGTTATCGTCAACCGGTCCTGTTTCCGCTTTTCTTTCTAAATCCACCAAATCGCCGAATTACAGCCTGATAAATATATTTCAGTGTGAACAGGGAGACCACAAAGCTCCGATGGGCTCCATTTTGGCTCTGTCGAGGCTATTTGAGCGACCAACGTTAAGCTAGTTTGAATAAAACAAAGTTCCTGTTAGCTGAATTTCAGAATTAAAGCGTCAGTTACGAATACACATTAACACGTCGACTGTGACTTTTATTTTGTTGAACTCAAGCAAGAGACTTCCTGTTATATACCAGCTACCCTGACTAACTTCCGTGGGCTTTCCATCTCATAGTGTAGCAACAGCGCCCTCTGGTGGCCAGCTCCGGCAGAGCCAACATGTCGGCTCAGACTGGTCCTGATGCTGCGAGGATGCAGAGAGCAGCGATATGAGAGGATATATGTATGTAAACTGTGCCAGGCCCGAGTTATCCTGGCGCAGTCTCTGTGGCGCAATGGAATAGCGCGCTGGACTTCTAATCCAGAGGCTCCGGGTTCGAGTCCCGGCAGAGATGAGTCACTCTGTGTGCCACACGGCAGACCTGCGGTCACTTTTATCAGATGATAACGCTGATGATGTTTTGTTTGCAGATTATTATACTGTTGTAGTCGGCCATCACTGTCCGGGATATATCATTGTTATAGTGAATACACTGGAGCAATGTCCCATCACTCTTCCTTTGAATCATTAACTCTCTTCTTCTAAATTCTAACGAATAGGCTATTGATAAAACCAAACGAAAATACAAAGTTCAGTTTATATCTTTTAGAAGGCGTATTCATTTGAGCCTGCTTGTTCCATACTACATTATTATTTTGCCCTTCCTTAAATCCTTTTTTTAAGCTTTATTTTATTTAATTATTTGCATATATCGTATCTTATCTTAATTGCCATCGTAACAAAAGTAACATGGTTTAATACAATCTTGCATGAATTGTTGAAAAATCAAAAAATCTGACAGTGTGGTAGGTTAATGTATTTTCCAGTTGCCATGCCCATAACACATATATTAGCCGACCGAACTTCACACAAAAAATATGAAACATGCGTTATATTTTTTCCCAAAACGACCCAAATTTTTGATGAACAATTAATATGACGTCCATATTGTTTATTACTTGTATTAATGGTGTAACAGACCCTCCGCAGGCTTCTGTCTGGCAAATAAAGAAGTAAAATAAACCTTTAAATTTTTCCTTTTTTTTTTTTTAACAAAAGGATGAGTATTTACAATATTTCACATCTTTCACCAGGATTACACCTCAGACCCGCCAATAACAGTACCACTAAAATGTACGTGTGTGTGCGCGTGCGCAGATATTTCGGGATCCTTGCTCCAGTTGTGCTCGGGGCACATGTAGGGACGTTCCTGGTAGTTGACGCAAGGGGGCGCTCCAGTATCAGTATAGGCACTTTCCACTGGTCTGAGACGGGAGGAACCGGCTCACTGTGCAGACCCACTGATCTGTGACAGCTACAGTATCATGGGGAAGCATCACCAGAAATCTCTAGCCTATATTATGTGACAGGAATGAGGACATAGCCTGTTTATTCATCATGTGTCCGGGCTATTTTATCATAGTGACATCACTGCCTTATCCCACTAAATAGTCAGTATTATTCTAGGAAATAATAGTATCTGTACTTATAACTCCATTGTTAAAACAAACTCTATCTTCTTTGATATTTTTTAACGATATAGTGGCATGATGTTATGGTCAGTCGTGCAGTATTTAGTAATAACTAACCTCATGCATACTATCTTCTGATACTATATATATATATTTGAAATGTGACATCATCATTACTCCTAAATATAAATGATAAACTTATGTGGATGAAGATGTAGAGGTAAATTAAGGTATGCAGAATTATTTTACAGTAGGTACAGAAGTGAAGCAGTCCCGACTACAACACATGTGTCAAAAATGGTTATGCCTCACTAAGCTGGTTTATTTTTTTTTATTATTTCATAATGTATTTTTTGCCGGTGTTGGCCTGTGCAAGATCCAGAGGGAGAGAAAAAAGGGGGCAGTGCTGTGGTGCTGCTGACGTGAGAGAGAGAGAGAGAGAGAGAGAGAGAGAGAGAGAGAGGAATGCCCCGTTAATGAGAATATGACGTCAAGTCAGAGAGAATACAGCGAGGGCAAAACCGGAAGCAGAGCGTGGTCACATTGGGTGAATATTTGTTGTTGTCAGGTAACACATTGAAGGTAACAGGTATGAGTACCCTGAATTTCGCAAAAAGTTCACACTAAAGACTATTTCCGGGATTGTTTGTTGGCACTACACCGTCAACACAGATTGTATTCTTTTCTTGTGGTTTCATGACTACATATGCTTTTATTTTGAAAGAAATTGTCTCAAGTTTTGAGAAAAATTAAAATTGTATATGAAAGTCCCGTTCACGGAAATATCGTTGCAACCTCCGACACGCAATACACTGATATCATCTAGAATAGAAAAATAATACATGTGTTTTATCAACACGGCATAATATATTGGTAAAGTTGCCGACTTCAAATCCTCAAACGATCTACCAATGTGTTGTTTGCTTGTTTTGTGTTTTATGTTGAAGGGAAAGACCGGATGTTTCCTGTGTTGTTGCTGCTAGCTTAACGCCTCAGTGTAGAGTAGAAAACGGACTGTCGCTGGAGAGCAAAGAAGAGGAGAGAGGTGAAAAAAGCAGTGAAATGGTGTAAAAGCTGAGCAACTCCAAGCCGAGTCAGTGGACAAACGAGGAGGGACGACGCAGGAGGATTATTGTTCTTTGTATAATTATTATTAAAGTCAGTAAACTCCCGCTTTTTGATGCTGTCCTCAAGGAGGTTTGAGCCAATAACGGACTTATTGGTCGGCTGAACCATGCAGAGGCTGCTGCTCCTGAGTTTGGTGTTGAGTTTTCAAACTGGTAAGACCGCATTTCCCTCTTTTTTAGCGCATAACACGCGGACAGGAATGTTTTAATGTAATATTGTGTGAAACTACGGAGGCTTTAACACAGACATAGAAAGCCTCCGTCTTTTAGAAGTGTGTGTATGTGTGTGTAAGGGGGAGAAAAAGCCATATAACATGATTTCATAGCATTCCCACATGAACCGCAGCAATGGATCACCTTAGGCGTGTGTGTGCGTGCACGTGCAGCTACGTGTGAGCGCGCGCGCGTGTAACTGCGTGTCCGCACCGCAGCAATGGATCACCACACTTTTTTTCTCCTCTTATGATCATTGTCGCGCGCCCCACAACTAATACATGCGTTCGATTGTGCGCGTGCGTGCGTCCAACTTGAACATGACTGGTGCATGCGCGCCCACCTTGAAGGCCTTAATGACCTTTTTTTTTTTTGCATATGACAAACCCTCGGTGCCGCTTATTCAGACGGGCCGTGGTGAGGCGCTGAGGACGTGACGGGAATGACAGTGATTGACCAGCGCTGCTCTACATGCCAGCAGCACTTCCACACTGCTATCGCATCTCAATGGCTTGTCAGTCAATGAAACCAGCCCCTGTAGTGATCCTGTAGTGAAAGACAGCTTATAAAGCCCTGTCCCCCCCTGTCTCAGCCCCTCACACAGCACCCCTCCTGTCCTTGTGTCCTACCTGTGAGCCCATTTTCACCCTTTCTGTGCATTTCAACAGCACAATGAGGCGTGTGCAGCAGCAGCAGCCATGCATCTGCTGCTCCCCCTCTATACCTGTGGGGTGCCAGGTAGGCTATTGGCTTATGATAATCACAGCTGTAGCCGAGTTGCTGGGAGACAGGAGGCTGAAGGAGGAGGAGGAGGCGGAGGATGCTTGTAATTTCTATAAGCTACCTGTTTGATCGAGGCATATGTGTGTGTCGCCTTTTTTTTTTCCTCCCATTGTCTACTTTGGGTGACCGGGAGCGTGCGCGGCTGGCTGCTGACCGGCCACCACTTCATCATAGGTAGGGGGCGTGTTCGTGGAAAGGAAGGTATGGAAAGGGATGATGTCACCGTGTCTGCCAGGCTTTGTATCGCTCAGCCAGGCTTGGCGTGCTCAGCATCCACCCATAGTGTGTTGTTGGAAGGTTCATGCGAGCACATTGGAGCAGGATCGACAAATCAGGCGCTCCAGGAATCCACATATGACACAATGGATGGCGATCGCCGCAGCCCTGCTGTCTCCATCGAGACCCCTTGCAACTGTCACATGCTGTTGCCCTGTTTGTCCGCTCATGAACCGTTGAGTCCACATGACTAGCTCAGTAACACTTGCAGATGTGCATCAACACACACACACACACACACACACACACATACACACACGCACACACAGCCTATGTACATGTGTGAATCCATGTGTCCTATTGTCTGTTACTGTATAATCCATTATTACTCCATGTTGGGCTCTCAAACACAAAGACATTTGCTCTCAAAGGCTTTCCCGAAGACAAGATTAGCAGGGCTGCAAATGGGGCTGTGTTTTGTTTAGTAAGATTTAAAATGGTGTAATAAATGCAAGGTCTTAAATGTTGTGCTGTGGTTTTTGCATTTGATGAGCGAACAGGAGAGAGCTGAAACGCATATCACCTCAAAAGAGATTAGATTCGGGAGCGTTTTTCTTAACAGCACCCCGACTCTTATCTCTTCATTAGACAAGTAAAACAGTATTTCATGGCCTGCAATTTGCACACATGTAATTGCCTACTGGTGCTAATGATTGCATGGTTATTAGTGGAGCAGCTAATTAAAGCTTTGGTGAAGCAGAATGTTTTTTAAGTTATTTAGATTCTCTACTAGCAACACCACTGTAGTGATTGATTTAGTAGCCTTGTATCTACATTCCAACCTGGTAATAAGTCCCAGGCAAGCGCCACCATTAATGCAGCTGTTAAATGTTACTGCATAATCAATCATTGCAAACACACGCCTTTAACTTCCTAATGAGCAGGAGAGCCTTGAGGTTGGACTTGCAGCACTGCACCTATACAGGCCAGACAGCTCAAGTGCTGACTCGGACAAAGGGGCTCCAGTGCAGGTGTACCATTTGTCAGCCTCTGTCCTTTTGTGCGGACGGAGGCCACGAGCTGCTGCCGCCCGTACTGTACGCCCCGGCCCTGAATCACACAGCCGCGCTGTGAATCATCGACCTCAGACGGATTCCTGTGTTGTGCTCCGAGGAGGAAATATTCAGATATTGGAAGAGTCAGACACATTTGGGGGCTTTTACACTCAGGAAAAGAAGGGTAGCTCAAGGGTTGTTTGATCAGCAAAGTTGTGGTACAATATGTGTAATGTTAATGACTCAAAGTGGGCTGTAATAGTTCAAATAACAATGAAGAATGAGGAAAAGCCTCATAAAGAAGCCAGTGCCATATTAAAACACTCTGCTGATTTACAGTGTTTTATGCCAGTAAGTCTCTGTGACATTTCCATCTAAATAAGGTCCAGTTTTTCCGCTCTCTATATCTGATTCATATACAGTGACTCCAGCTACTACTTGGCAAACAATCCCTTTCTCACACAGCAAGTTATGTGTTTTATGTTTTCACAGTAAATAAAGGAACTGAATGGTTAGTTTGAGCCAGTCTCACATAGCTAGACCCTCTTATCGTTTAAGACGTTCTGTTGCGGGTTTTTGAAATGGAAATGCTTACTTAGCCTTAGGGAAAATACATTGGTTACAGCACAAGTTGAGTTTAAAAATCCTTGCTGTTGAGACCACATTAGTTCGGACAAGGTGGTGGTAACGATAGACCAGCCACTCCTGTTGTTCGCTAGGTAAAATACCTTATTTCGTCAATGGAGTTTGGTGGCTGTGAAGAAAACATGGATAACAGCTTCAGTACTTCTGTGCGGGTACTCTGCTTCTAGATCTGGATGAATGAAAGCACTAGATTTGATTTTCAGGACATGGCGTGCTTTAATGATAACTAACTCGAAATCGTGCCGTGAGCAGAAGAAGCTACAGTTGCTGATGAAAGTGCCACCTACAGAAACTCAAACTTGTCAAGATCCTCCAATGGCGATCTTTTATAGAACTATTTATAGCTCCGTGAACCTTTCTGAAGCGCTCTGCCATGTTTTCAAGGCTAACGAACCATTTTGTGGTGCTATAGTGAACCCTCTCCGGCTCAGAGTGTAGATCTGGAGTGACACATGTAGCCAGGCAGAAGTCTGTTTTTAATTCTGATCCCAGCGAGCGAGATATGACTCGAGCATCCTACCGTTAATATGCGAATTCAGGTCATGGTTTTTACGGGATCTGAATGAAGCCTATTTACCGAAAAGCATCTCTAATTGACATCAGCCACTGAAAGCAATCACTGAACCAGCTGTAAAGCTCAATCTGGGAATGGAGCCCGTAATGTTATAATGTACATCCACGCCTGTTGTTCTCCATTGGGTTCCATTCAATCAACAAAATTCTTGGCATTTCTGTCCCGGCGGGTGTTTGTCAATGTGTGACATGGTGATTGCGTCTCTCAGTTGATATGTTTGTTTAAGGGCATTCTTCTGGACACAAGTGTCCTATAATGCCTTTTGAAGTGGAGCTTGCCGGCTTTGAGTAAAAAACCTGGTATGGAAGAATTTAGTCAGATAATTCAGTGTCAAACTTGTGGTCAGAGAACATTCAATCATATTTCCTTTGAGCACGCTCAGCAGCTACATGTTCCTCAAGTGAAGCCCCAGGATTTAAAGGCCCCATAATCTGATTGTGTTTGACAGGCCGGGGGCATCCAAGTTATAAAAAGACGAAAGGGAAAAAAAAAACAACACATCCCCTTAAAAATGTTTCTTTATGCAGAGTCCCCCGAGCAAGAGAGGAACACTTCATCACATCTGACTGAATCTATTGGCCTTGTTTTCCCAAACTGCATGGCCACATTCTGCAGCGAGGACCAATTTGGGGTGATGGAGAGGGAGCGAGGTGGGGGGGGTGGGGCGGGTTTGAA
>CAFUXE010000383.1:125382-137250 GCA_903364295.1 Serranus cabrilla | reverse complement strand
ATAATGAGGGACCAATGCGGCCGCCTGACTATTAATTGGATAGGTGGAGGGAGGATGAGGTCATTGAAAAATGTTTTTTCAGGAAAATGGGTGTACCGAGCACTGGGGAGGATTTCATCAGACACACAGATGCACATACGCGTGTGCGCTCGCAGACACGCTCGTACAGAAAACTTTTTTTGGGCAGTTACTTTACACGTCAGCTGTTGCTATGGTGACGCAAGTCTGTGATCCAGCCGAGGCGCGGGATTGGCTGGAGAGGAGCGAGGGAGAGGAAGGCAGGGGGGACTTTGTTGGAGGGGTACAGAGGGGTACGGGGAGGGGGCCAGACACAAAGATAATTAGATCGATGCATAACAATCCATACAAATGCCATTTTATTTAATAGCATCGGATTTAATGAGACTGAATGAACCTTTCCCAGAACCCTCTACTGCATGGCATCACTTCCAGCCTCGTCTCCTGTCCCATAGACGGAGACGAGGCGAGCCTGTATTTAAATGCTGTACAGCCAGCTTTGACATTCAGCACCTAACAGCAGGGCGTGTGGCAAATTAAGAAATGCAGGGCACATGAGCAGCACACTTACTAAAAATAGCTCTTTGCATGCATATACCCTTTCAGTCATTTTCAGCAACAAATTGATGGTTCATTACCTTGCTATTAAAACACCGCTGCATGGTGCGAGGTGCTCTTGGGCTAAATTGCTGTGGTTGTTCACACTATGGCGGCGTGTGGCCGTGCTTTTGGTGAGTCACCCGTCCAAGCTGTGCGTGCTCGCCTTTGGCTTTGTGTCTGCTTTGACAAGCCGAGGTTGGTGTCACAGTGTCTGCAGGGGCTGTTGTCCTAGGCCCCAGCTTAATCCTAATCCCTTTCCAAACTTTGACTAGGGCTGCGCTTAATCCTAGACTAAACTGAGACCCATTCCCAACGGAGACAGAGACGCTCCGCTGCCTTGACGGTTTAGTCCAAGTCGTGGTGTAATCCATGTTCAGGAAAACCGCCTGTACGTGTCGATTATATGTTTGGGGTTGTGGTTGTGTTTGTGTTGACGGGAAATGGTTAGCCCAATGTGGTGAAGGTTAGGTCATCTTGTGCCCGCCTGTTTTTGTTTGTGTGTGTGTGCGCGTGCGGCCGTGGTCGCAGCGTTTTGTGACCGTGGTCTTTGTGTGGACAGGGTGCTCGGAGTCTCCCGGTGGTATCTTGGGGGATCAGTGACTCAAGGAAATCAGGACACACTCTAAATTTGTCACTGCAGCATAACCCACATAATGAAAGAATACAAGCTCCCTGCATACGCTCTCTTGTCTTGCCTTAGCTCTGACTGCTCTGAGCACGTAGATTTCCTTCGTTAAACACACAGACACACACACACAAGCACATACACTCATGTTGACAAGTGTTAACTGGGTAATATGGAAATCAGAAGGCGATGAGCACATGTTTAAATGAGTCAGTGTTTTCAGTCCTCAGCCTTTGCATGGGTGTTTTCTCTGCAGATTGTTTAGCCTCCACTCAGGAGTATTCCGTTTGGATTATGTTTGTGGTTTACTGAGGCAGTTGAGGGAATACCTCCAGCTAGCATATCTGAGGTGGTGGAGGAAAGGATTTGCTTGCCCTCAGGCTACTGTCAAGGTTGCGGGGTAGTTTAAACCTAGTTAAACTCTTTTTACACCCATGTATGTCTGAGAACAGGCTTTTCATGCTCTTTAAGATGGTATAAACCCACACTGTACATTCCAGTTATTAGCATCACATGGATGTGAGTTCCATCAAGAATCAGGAAATTGAATTAAAAAAAAAAACTTTTCTGTAAGTTTTTAAAAAACTTTCTTGCTGATTATACATTTATAACCTTAATTAACACGACATTCTTGCCATATGTTCATGCTGCAGAACACTCTTGACGCTTGCATAGCCAATTTATCAGAAAACCTCTAGAAAATAACTATATAACTATTTTTTAAATATACATATATTTACAATAGGTCACATGACTACTTTATGTGAGAGTTCATGATAACAAACTCACAGAGATTTATCGCCCAGCTCTGTAGTCCCTCTCAGATTTATGCAGCGTTTTAGCATCTTTCAGCGACTTATTTTGTTTTTTACAGGCTGCAAACTGATTTTAACAGCAGCGGACAGCTCCTTTCATGGAAAAGAGCTCAGTTAAACCCACTGTACGCTCCCTCCACATCACCAAATGGCAGAAAGACAAAGTTAGCAAATTAACTGGTGGGCATAGTTAAACATTTAACAGTCAAGGAGCCAGATATTTCCCTCGGGAATGAGTGTAGACCCAAAACAGAGCTGCAATAAAGTGAACATTAGATACATAGATAGATCAGTGGCCAACGAACAACTCTAAACCAATGCTAATACCACTGTTTATTTCACCCTAATAACTCATAATATCTCATAAAGAAGCAATGCTGTCTTGTTTGTGCACACTTCCTGTAAAAATAAGAGGGCTGTGTAATTGTTTCGGTTTTAAATTCTGAGTGATATTAATTGATGTTGCTAATTGGACTGTAAACAATGACCAGTGCACAAAATAGTCTTGGCCCAGATATGTGTAAGCTAGATTCCCGCTGGCTACATCAAACCCCCAGAAATATCAGACGTTACCCCTGGAGGCTTAATCATCGTTAGACCTATCAGATAGGTTCCGAGATGAGAGCAATGGTGGTTGCTGGCTGGTGGAAACACACATTCTTGTGGTGTCTTTTCACACTGTTTACAGTGAAAGGATTTGACTTTTACTTCCCAACATTCCACAGCCAATCGTTGTTGCTGTGTTGTTTGCTTTGTTTGTCTTAATTCATTAATCCAGTTCATTTGGGTGTTCCTCAGGGAGCAAATTAAGGGCCGCTATTATTATTATTTTTGGTTCAGAGCTAAATTATTCTAGGTATGCATGCTGCAAAGCTCCATCTGCATCTGATTCTCTTTTCCCTGTGTATCCTCGCACATCTCCTTTATCTTTAGAATATTAATGCGCTGCACTGTCAGAAGCCATTGTTATGATTGGTAAGGAAATCTTTTTGCATGACTGAGTTCTTTTGTATTATCAGGCATATTGTACCTCTGCAAATCACACCAAATCTGACATGATAGGGGGAGAGTGCATGTCTGTGTATATGAAAGAGAGGGGGAAACGTGAGAGATAGGGACCGAGGGTCATGATGGGGAGGCGGGAGGTGGGGTGGGGTGCAGAGGCATATGGCAGTTGTTAAAAAATAGTGAGAGAGATGGGAACCTTCAGAAAAGCGCTCGAGGGCTCAGAGGGAGAAGTGTGAGGGAATGAGAGAGGGAGTGTACGGGGAAGGGGGGGGCGAGTGATAAAAAAGTGGAGAGGACAAGTGAGAAGGAGAGATGTAAATGGTAGGAGGTGAAGAAAAGGGAGTGAGGGAGAAAAGTGAGAGAAGAGAGAGACGGGTGAACGGGGGAATGAGAAAGAGGGAGAGAGAAAGTGCTGGAGGGCTGATATTTAATGTGATAAATGAGTTGTGACAGTCCGCCTCTAACCCCCTTCCAACCAGCGAGGAGGAGGAACACAGAAATAGAAAGCATTATGGGTAAAAGGACATATACAGCATTATATATGTATATAGAAAGAAGGAGGCGCGTACACTGTAGAGGAGCAGAGGTAGAGGGAAATCAGTGCAGGCAAAAGGACATTCATAGACAGCATTATAGATGAACAAAGTGAAGGAGGCGAGTGGGGATGCATACATATAGAGGGAGAAGCAGAGAGTGAAGCAAAGCAATTTGGGTAAAGGACATACAACATTATAGAGAGAGAACAGAAGGATAGAGGTAATGGCAGAGGAGGGGGGGTGTACCATGCAGCATTGGGTTAATGATCTACTGTACGGGGTTCTTTGAAATAACAAGTGCGAGGGGAAAAAATGAAAGCAAGAGACAGAATGGAAAGAATGAAAATTTAAAGCGAGATGCGAATCCTCCACGGTGATTGCCTCTCCTCTATTGTGCGGGTGTCATGTCTTCAAGGGACAGCTAATTACAACTTGTCATCATGCAGCGTGGAACAATAGGATTTTTTTCTTGTTTTTATTTCATCATATTAGATAGTCAGTCGGTGGGCCAGAGCGGCGCGGGTCCATCTCGCTGTGGTAGTGGACTACAGACGAGAGGGAGAGAGTCTAGTAGACAATGACAGCCACTGTAGTTTTGGTTGTGGAGTGGAAGCCTGGGAGATGACTCATAGGGAGGAATGAAGAAGGGAGAAACAGAGAGGGAGGGCTGGGGAGTTTTGAAGAAATAAAAGTCAGGAGTTAGAAGAAAAGGGGTGTGAGAAACCCTATGGCTGAAGTTGCCTGTTTGATCTCCCAGCTCTTCCCTCCTGAGTCAGCGTTCACCAACTCGTCTTTCTTTCTCTTTCTTCTTCTTTAACTCCGTTCTGATTTCCTCTTCTTTGACACCTCCGTCTTTCCATACTCTCAGCTAATGGCCGCAAGCCAACGTGTGATCAAAGATGGCATTCCATTTCTGCTGGGGGAATGCAGTTTCCAATCAATTAACCATAAAACCACAGATACAATAACATGCTATACAGTTGGAGTGATTTCATACCGGCCTGCCTGCAGTGTGTACACAGTGAAAAGGAGAAAGTCCCTAACTTATCCCAATTTCTTCCCAATTCCTGTCTGTCTCTCCAGTGTGGACAGCGAGGTTCTCTCAGGAGCCAGCAGACCAGTCGGTGGTGCGGGGCCAGAGGGTGATCCTGTCCTGTGTTGTCTTCAACTACTCAGG
Source organism: Serranus cabrilla (assembly GCA_903364295.1). NCBI lineage: Eukaryota > Metazoa > Chordata > Actinopteri > Perciformes > Serranidae > Serranus > Serranus cabrilla. The sequence goes on along the minus strand of CAFUXE010000383.1, from coordinate 132,471 downwards.
CATTGTTCAGTGGACCAAAGATGGCCTGGCTCTGGGCATCGGAGAGGACCTCCGGGGTGAGACATCATACAGCCTCCTCGGGCTTCCTTCACTCTGTTCAGCATGTGACTAAGATGGCTTTCTCAAAGCTGATGCTGATACTTTTAGATTGAAGCTGCTGATAGGCAAAATGTTATGCTGCATGTTTAGAGCTGGAGAAAAGTTGTGAATGTCTTGAGTTTTTTGTAGTTCTCTTTAAACTACAATTTCGAAGCCAGTTTAACATTTATTGATACATGCTTTACGCTGGAAATTAGCTATACGTGCCAACACAATATTGTAGTCATCCAGTTATTTTCAAAAGGGACACTTACATCCAGAGGCCTGCTTTTGCAGTAACCACGAGGTATGTGGATAGATTATGAAGAAACTCAGCTATTAGAAGCTAAAGAAGTGATTCCCAAGCAGGAGCAACTCCATGTACCCATCAACTGTATTAATAGCTTGTACCTCAGGATGTGTCTGCTGTTGCCAGGGGGTATTTGGAAATATTGAAGAGTAGCTCAATTTTGAAAAAATTGAAATTATGATTCAGCTAAAGACTATATACACATGTTCAGTCAGCTGTAATACAAAAAAACAATACATTTAGCATAAAAACAAACACTGAACGTAAGATGTTAAGGTTAGCCTTTGTTGTAAGCGAACCACTAGGTCTAGCTAGCTAGCTAGCACTGATTACCTGGTGTTGATCACATTGCAGTTAAACAACTGTAATAAATCATACGTGTTTTAGTTGTTCTTGCTGGTCATGATTAATTAATGGTTCAAGACCAGCAAAGAGTTGGTGCTGAACTGGAACCAGCTGTATTGGTTCTTTGGCTGTCAAACTGGTTTGAGATTAGGCCCCATCTCCAAAACCGGCCCTCAAAGTACCTTTGTTGAAAAAGTGGTATATTTTAAAACTCACCATGGCAGTGTTTTTCTGGTAAAAAAAAAAAATCATTAAAGTCATTATTTTCAATTCACTCAACCATCGCCCGAGCAGAGTAACAATCGTTCATCAACAAGCACTTTCATATAATGAATAGTGCTATATTTGGAACATACAGTATCAATAAGAAGGTGCATAGTTTCATCTGACAGGTATGTGATGGTACCTCAGAGCAAAAAGGTTGGAAACCACTGTGAGCTGTATATTTATACCACAGAAACCACTCAACTACAAGCTATACAGTAGGCCTGCTGCAGATGAATATGGCAGGTCTTACCCTCGACTAATATTTAACTTTAAAAAAGGCTATTTTGCAGAGCGACCAGTTCCCTACATGTGCTACAGATGTGGAATCTGGTGTTCTCTGTCTCTCTCTCACAGCACTTTAATGATACATGCCCGGCCAGCATGACATTGCGTGTATGTAACTGTGATGCTGACAAAATATTTTTGTAGTTACAGCTAGATTGAGCCAGCAAAGCAGTTTTGGCCAAAAGATGTAAGAGGGCTACTGTCTGCCTACCACACACGGCAGCTGCCCCATCACACCGCGTTGTGACAAACTGCGCTCTTATTTAGGTTGATGTTAACTTCGGCAACCTTTTTACACACACCATCCAGTGTTTGATGGTAAACTCTTTGAGCTCCCTTGGGCACATTGTTACACAGTGACAGCCTTCAACTTGGTCGAGGAGCATCACATCATCGCCTCTGTCATGTCATCAGTGGGTGACACTGCCTGGCTAATATCAGTTATATAAAATCATTTGAATCGAGGGTGGATTCATCAGCCCCTCATTCTATCACACAGCTGCCCTTACTCCTCACTCCAGATTTGTCTTTGCGTTTTTGTCCCGAGTGATGAAATTTTCAGTTTGATTTATTAAGTCTCCCGCTTGTCTGCCTGTCAAACCACAACAGCAACGATTTAAGACGCTGCTTGTCTGACTTTGACTAAACTTGGGGGAATGATGCATCTCATCGCTGTGTTGCAGCATTTTCAGAATTGCACTGATTTGCCCAAAGGGGGGCTGTGCAATTACTGGTCAAAACAAGTGGGCATATTTTTAACTGATTGGTCCAGAGGGACACTGCATCATTTGTGACATTCTGTTCTGTTCCGTTGTTGTTGTTGTTGTTGTTGTTTTCCCCCTTTTTTTCTTTCTTTCTCTTCTATCCTTCCTTCCCATACAATAGGCTATGGTTTTGGATTAATTTTTTAATTCTCTGGCCTGTATAATCATCCTCTCCTCTCCTCTCCTCTCCTCTCCTCCGCTGTCTGTCATGCTATCCCTCTGCGACCTCCTCATCTAAGCTCCCTTGTTCCTTTCTCTCCCTCTTGTTCTCCTTCTCTCAGCCGCCTCTGCTGTACCGACTCCTATTCTGCATTTAACTTCTCTACCTTGTCTCCCTTTCTCTCTCCTCCTTACCCTCATCTAGCTTGACACACTCTCAGTTCATGCTCTCCTCTTTCTGTCAACCCTTCTGTCCCTTCTCTCTCTCTCCTTCCTCGTCTGTCCCTTCTCCATTATTCCTGTCCCTCCCTCCTTTCTTTCTTTGAATCATATTGTTACTGTAATGGTCCAGTGCTTCAAGCCAAAGCTTTTAAATAAAAACGTGAATGAACACTGACCGCTTCATGCACACATACATACGGATGCGTGCGTGTGTGTGTTTGTGTATGAGGCTCTGTCCCTCTGCCCCCCCCTCCTCCCTCGTTCTCTGGGCTTTTCATACGCTTTCTCGCTCTCAACATTTCACATGCAAACGCACGTATATGCAAGGCACACACACATGCACGCATGCATGCAGAAACAAGGACACACAAGGTTAGGCAAGCAGCAAAGCTCAGCTCGGAGGCTGCACATGGAGACGACACAGAGGATTTCACATGCGATCTACGTCTGGGCAGCAAACATGAATTCTGCACCATGGACTAGAGTCGATTTGAGTCCTCTAAAACGTTGCTGTCATAATGCATTCATCTTTTCCCCCTGCTGATGAGAGAGAGCGTGGATGCCACCTAATGGTGAGAATGTACAGCAGTGACACAGCTGGGCCGTGTGGCGGATGGGGGAAGGGAAAGAGGATTTGAGAGGATGGGTTGCGTGTGTGAGATCGTGTGTGTGTGTGTTAGGCAATTGTGTGAATGGACATGCATTTGCGTTTGCATATTTATCACATCATGTGGCCTAAAAAGTCAGGTTTTTGCTTTATGTATGACACAGGCCTGATGTGTTCTTGTCAGCATGAGCTGCCACACGCTGTGTGCTGTCGCATTTTTTCAAATTGTGATACAGACCACATGGGGGTGTGGGAAGCCTGAGACGTGACGAATTAGCAGTTGACAATCGAGAGTTCAAATATTAAAGATATAGTGATTTAAATTCACTTCAGCCAGCATTAGCAGAGAGGGCAAAAGAGTAAAAAAAGGGAAATATCTCGATTAATATTTTAGGGTTTTGGTGAAGAAAATCTGTTCCACTTAAATGCATTAGCCTGATTTTTTTTTTTAATTTTCTTGCTCTTTTTGATATCTTTGTCACTTTGTAATGCAATCAGAAAGTCCATGTTTTGTTATTTTAAGGATATAAAAAGCCACTCAAGTCAGATACAAAATTCATAATAAAACCATAAAAGTTCTGATTATTTACAGGGGACCTATTATGCAAATATTCATGTTGATACTACAGCGCTTTCTACCTATGTGATTGACATGTTGATCATTGACATCACAACCTTACAGAAGTCCTGATGGCTCATGTAAAGACACATTTACTTACACAGTATATTTCAGTGATGTGTGATTAATCAAATTTCTTTTTCAGTTAAAATTTTGGCATCAAGTAATTATAAATATGTTAAATGTAGTTTACCACAATTTTAAATGTATGTTTAGGACTTAGTATTTTGGTGTAAAGTTTTTATATGTTATTTTATTATAAATGTATTGTGGAAATGCTCTAACATTACAACTTACATGTAATATATTAACATATAATTATATAAATTTAAGTTGGTGAAAATCCTGTTTTATGATCTAAAAAGACATCTCACTTCCTACAATACAACTCTTTTAACTCTTATCCACAATGTCTGTCTTTGTGTCCCAGCCTGGCCCAGGTACCGCGTGCTGCGCGTGCAGGAGTTGGGTCAGTACAACCTGGAGATCCTGTCAGCTGACCTGTCTGATGACTCCCTGTACGAGTGCCAGGCCCCTGATGCCGCCCTGAGGTCCAGGAGGGCCAAACTCACCGTCCTCAGTACGTTTTACATGTGTGTGTGTGTGTGTCAGTGCCTTTGCCTGTGGAAAGTATGTGAGATGTTTCTTACGCTCTCTCTTCTCCTGCTCCAGTCCCCCCAGACAACCCGGTGATCGATGGGGGTCCGGAGGTGTTGCTGAATGCCGGGGAGTCCTACAACCTGAGCTGCGTGTCTCGAGGGGCTAAACCGCCTTCTATGATCGAGTGGCTCAAAGACGGCCTGCCTGTGGACGGGGCCGCCAGCACCACTGTAAGTGTCTCTTCCACACTCTAAACACACGTGTGTGACCTATTTGGCCTTTTTTTGTAAATGTCTCGCCCCTCTGCCCTCCATCACCAGGAGGTGCTTCCAGACAGGAAGCGTGTGACGACACGTAGCTACCTGCCCATCCAGCCCGTCGACACCGACACCGGGAGGAACTACAGCTGCGTGGCCACTAACCTGGCTATTCCCAGCGGCAAAAGCACAACTGTCACCCTCAACGTACACCGTAAGCAGTTCAATATTATAGAGGCGGATCAAGGAGTATCAACAAAAAAAACATAATATATATTACTTTATCATAAAAAGTCTAACCTGCGTATTACTGCATAAATGAGTATTTTTACATTTCAGACAAATTAAAAGCAACGCGGCGCCGTATTTTGAAACATAAAACATCTGTCAGCATCTGAATGTTTTATAGCTATTACTAAGTAATGCATGGCAGCCATTTTGCATCAGACTGTCCTCCAGATTGCAGCATATATTAGATGTAATAAGGCTGTTGTTATGTGAGTCTCTCTCTCTCTCTCTTCCAGATCCACCGACAGTGACCTTGTCCATTGAGCCTCGCTCTGTCCTGGAGGGGGACAGAGTCACCTTCACCTGCCAGGCCCACGCCAACCCTCCTATTATGGGATACAGGTCCGAGCGCATTTATTTTCACTGGTCCGCGTATGACAGAAATGATTTTGTGCATGGTTTGTGTTTCTGTATTTTGCTTTTAAAGACGTATATATTAAGAAGTAGGCAAGAGAAAAATGGATGTTATTTTATAGGGAAAAAACACTTAACCCTCTGAACCCTAAGACGTTCACTGTAGCTTCACTTTTCACTGCAATATATCATATATAGTGTATACATGTACATATATATCACTGCAAGTCCTCTATAGAAACAGCACAATCATGACTAGAAATAGGGAAAACTAAAAAATGCCTTAAATCAGAAAGAAGAGGTAAAATGTCTTTGCCATGTGACTGTCGGTTGGATTTTATTTATTATTTATAGATTTTTTTATGAGACATGTAGAATAAATGGATTTTGATTAGATGTCGTTATTTTAAGCCTAAATTAGGTTATTTTTCCTGGTAGCAGCAGTCATTGCACATTCAAGGATTGTCAGAAATTTTGACAGTCTGCCAAAAAAATCTATTTTTATAGTTCCTGGCTATAATAAATGGTGTAATTATAATGATTTTTTAAAAAAAGAAAGCATGCCGCTCACAACCACTGGCGAGCTGTGGGGGTCAGATGGTTCATTTTATGTGGTTTTCCATCAGTGTTACATGTGTTGTTCCAGGGTGTGTACATTTTTTTTTTAATAATATATATTGTTTTAACTCCAGTTGGGCGAAGGGGGGCGTGGTGCTACAGGGTGCCAGGGAAAGTGTGTTCACCACCAAGGCCGACCACTCCTTCTTCACCGAGCCCGTCTCCTGTCTGGTGTTCAACGCTGTGGGAAAGACAAACGTCAGCATCCTGGTGGACGTTCACTGTGAGTCACACAATACTCACCTCACCTTGTTCAGTCACTGGTGTCCCACTTCACTCACTACAGTCTGGAGTCAGAGCGATAAAAAACACACCGTTGTTGTGTTTCTCTTTCCTCTGAGCAGCTTCTCCCCTTTAGTCTCACTGCATTATTACTCAAGCACAACAAACACAATCTCTGTCTGTCTCCGTGTCTCCAGTCGGTCCAATTCTGCTGGTGGAGCCGCAGCCAAAAACGGTCGATGTTGACTCTGATGTCACCCTCAACTGCAAATGGGCTGGAAACCCTCCGCTCACACTCACCTGGTTCAAAAAGGGTTCAAACATGGTAAGAAGCCAAGAGCCCACGCTTTCCTCTGTTCTTGTATTCGCTCTATTTTTACAGTTCACACTTTCTTCTCCTGTGTTTACAAAAGCAGCCTGTCATTCAGGGGCAACATTCTGTCTGTGGATGTGTTTATCCTCTTCTTCCCTGTCATTTCTCTCACTTTCACTTTGTCTTTGATTCTTTTTATCACTTAAGGTCTGATTAAATAAATTAAATAAAAAGGCTGTAGTGTAGCCCTTTAACCCCCTTAGCTTTTTGCGAAGTTTTTTCTTCCAGAAAAAAAAACACTTCAAAGATAGGGTAAAGTTTAGCAGGAAAAACTGGGGATATCTTGAACTTTGAACTCAAGATATCTGAATGAAAACAAATAGATTCGATGGGTACCCACAAGTGATATGGATTATGATATTATATTTCACTGTAATGAGAGCATTTTTTGAAAGTTGATCCCACTATATAAAATGAGCTGCTGTGACCTCTAAGATAATCACAGCCTCATGAAACTTTACAACAACAAACTAGAGACCTGGAGCATTCAGAAGATGTATGGCTTTCCTTGGTATATTTCAAAATGTGGTGTTTTTTGATTATCAGTTTCCACAATAGAAGAGCTGATCTCCAGAAAATTAAATCCTTGCATATCTCCAAAATGCATGGATGTTTACTATTAACATGCTCTATCTTGTTTGTTTAAATCAAACAGACTGTATTTTTTTCTTTCTTATTTTGTGTTGTTTCGATTAGAAAACCTTTTTAATTTTGCTGTATC
>CAFUXE010000383.1:103937-115190 GCA_903364295.1 Serranus cabrilla | reverse complement strand
ATCATAGAGCACATATATATAGTATCCCAGAATGCCCTTCTGTACAGTGGCCATCATGCCTGTTAGGCGGCATGTGGGAGTGCGTCGGGGCTGGGGGCGGGTTTGGGAGGGTTGTCATCATTTTGCACTGCATCTACAGTATTCATGCTTAGACGTCCCTTATCTATATCTGTGTAATGTCTTCTTTTTATTTGCACACCAGACTAGAGCTTTGTATTCTATTTTTTAACATTACAGAATTATTTTTGTCAATGTAAAACATGTAATGTGTATGTATGTATGTATGGACCAAAAGTTTGAACGCGAGCCCACTTAACTTGGGTGATTCCACTGACACGGGAGTGAAGTGAGCAACAGCAGGAAGGGTATATCAGTGTATAAAAGAAACCTAGTGCCAAGTGTTCATGTTGTTCTTCACCTTAGACCATGTATATGCAGTAGAAGCTCCTTCTATTGGTGACTGTTGCTTTACAAACCAGGCTTGGGGCCTTGAGTCATTCCCAGACATTTTCGTAGGCTGGAGCCTTTTTCTCTGAGCTCCTAACTACAAGCTTGGTGCAGACAGAGAGAAAAACACAGATGTTGGGTTTAGAACTGAGTGGCCTTATAGGGGAACATGTCGTCCATTTCCATTTTGAATCATTCCTCATCGTCTGTCTGCCAAAAAAACGGCCGGAGGAGAATGTGTATGGAGAGGTTCAATGAAGGCTTGTCCACAATATTGACATGTAGTAGTGTGTGACTGAGTGTGTGGGTGTGTGAGAGAGAGAGAGAGAGAGAGAGAGAGAGATCAAGAGGGAGTGTGTGGGCATTCGCGCACATCGATTTGTACAGTGTGTTTGTATAGATGTGTGAATGACTGCGTGTGTATGGGAGCATACTGTAAACACGCAGCGCCCGACTCGAGCGCGCGCGCGGCTATTGTATGCATGACCGTGTGTATACAGTATGTGCGTGTGTGTGCATGTCTGTGTCTAAGTGTGCGGGTGTGTGTTTCAGTATATGTCCATATCATTTCTCTCACAATCCTGTTACAGTACTTTTATACCTCTGGTAGGACTGTATCCTGTATTATTGTGTCTTTGAATTTAGAAAAATCCAATGTTTATCTTATTGTACTGTTCTTCGTAGCAGAGACAACTGTTCAAAAGATGTACAACGAACGTTATCAAACTCTCATTTTTTAATTTCATTATCTTCAATATTTTTTAAAAATGGTATGTAATTATTTTTCCACAGTATTACATAAATAAAAGCACTGTTTTTTATAAAAAATAAAGTGGAGTTTGTCATCTTTGGGAAGATGAGTTAAAACTGACATGATTTTGTGGATGAAGACTACTTTTGAAATATGCTTACACACCAAGCAGTTTATTGAAAGAATAATACAATTTTGATAGACTTTACATGTGTTTCTTCATGACAAATTCACAGCTCTGGATAGAAAGCAGTAAAAAATTAGTATAGGGTCTAGGGATTGATACTCTATGGCATAAATAATAACACTTTACTGGAGCAGGCAAAATTGGAACCAACAAAAATAAATACACCTTAGGCAAAAACAACAGAAAAGTAATAGAAGCTCACAGCAAGCTGTCTCCTCTCCCCTCTACTGGGAGAATGGTACTGTCCTATCTCAACTTCACCTAACTGGAACGTACCAACTGCCAAGGTAAGCATAGGGTGAGCTAAATTGGGAGGAGGCTAATTAAAATGTATTCCTATATGTATGTTGACTTCTACAAGTTCTAATATACTTCAAAAATGATTAAGAAACAAAAAATACACTACACATTATCAACAAGTAGTACGCGGGTACATACCGATAGGTGGCAGACGTACTCCCATAATACGCCTCCTACACAACAAAATAAGATCCCCCTCTACGTCATTGGCCAGAGGTTGTCCCAGAGCCAAGATGGCCGCCAATATGTTGAGGTCGCTTACCAAACTAGGACGTCCTTCAACAAAATTAATATTAAATAATAATTTGCTGAGCCCTGGATGCACTGTCGTGCAAAACAGGTAAGATAACAGAAATACAAAACGTGTTGCTTCGTGTGGCTGTTGTGCTACCTGCCGTCAGCGCTTGTTCTTCACACAACACTGACAGGCTAATGTTAGCATAATGCTAAGTAAGCCGGCTGGATCTCGTCAAAAATAATCCATGTTGCATGCTGTTATTTGCACTTTCTTTCTGAATGGATATCGTCTTTGCAAAGCACGCATACATCTAACATATAGTTGTCATATTTAAAGCTCGTTTATCTTACATGATAGATAGGTTAGGTTGTCCTGCTGTCAATTTAGCTAGCTAAGGTGTTAGCTGTGTGATTAGCCAACGTGTGTCAGTGTTTACCAAACTGATTATAAGTATAGTTCATGCTCTATGTATAATATGTGTCATATTTTACAAGAATTATAACAAAACTAACCCGTTTCTGGGTAGGAGTTAATAATAAATAATAGAGAAATGAAACAATATTGAAGAGTCACCAGTATCTGACTGCTTCAATTCTAGCTTAATGAAATACTTTAAATGCAACTGGCTCATATGTAAAGATAACCTGCCTTTTGTATGAAACTACTGGTTATTAAATTCGTTTATAGCTCACTAAAATGGTCTTTTTCCCCACTTGTGCTGATTATGTCGTACTAAAGTAAAGGGGATTTTAACATACTTGTGTGTTAATGATGTGTTTTGATAACGCAGCAGGTCTACAGATACTTAGATGTATTGATGTTATAATAATTTGCATTAATAAACACATTTTATAATACTTACATGACCTATAGCTCTGCTCAGCGTGCCAAATCGGATTACCAGTTGGCAGGTTGGCAATCACAGTGTAGCCCAAATCACCTCCCAGTCCAAATGACAGGCTAAACTAAATGAGATTAAAGCCTCTCTGGCAGCACGCAGCATGCACTATAATGCTATGTTTGCACCTCAGCTGTTGTATGTAGAGGCCTACTTAAAATGTTACTTTTTGTTAAGAATATTTTCAATGTTTTCCACAGGCACAAACAATGGCAGCCAGATGTGGAGTGGACGGAGCAGTTTGCAGGGGCAGTGATGTACCCCACTGCCATCAATGAGAAATGGGCCCCACCCCCATGGAATGGTACCATCCACTTATTACTCATTGTTGAAGCCTTTATTAATTTAAATCAAAAGTCAAAGGAAAATGTTGGGTTGCCAAGACTAATAAACATATTACAACAATATATCAGACTTTGTCAGTGAAGAGGATAAAGACCATAGCATATCTTCAGAGATATATTTAATGTCTGACCTTATATGTGACCACGACTGTTAACACTGTCTTTAATACTTTGTTGTTTGCCAATACAATTGGCGGCTTGTATATATATTACCAGACCTAAATCAGGTTAATGAAAGCTTTGAGTCTTCATATTGTCCTGAATGAGATCTACTTGATGAGTTCTGGCCAACAGTGCCAAAAAGGGGCCAGAATGAGCTATATGTATTTTTTCATTCTCCAGCCGAAAGTGTAGAAGTTTTTTTCCCGTTCAAGCAGTGATATACTTGATCCGTAGTAATTTTTAAAGCGGGAATTCTTGCTTTCATCAGATCCTGAAGTCTTACCCAGTTTCATACTCTAAATGTTTTTAACATGGCCTTGTATGGTTTTTGTTTTCTTCTTGCAGACAAAGATCCTCCTGCAGAGAAGGATGTCTCCAACCTGACCATCAACTTTGGTCCCCAGCACCCTGCAGCCCACGGTGTGCTGCGTCTGGTCTTGGAGCTCAGCGGAGAGTCCGTGAAGAAATGCGACCCTCACATCGGCCTGCTTCACCGTGGCACCGAGAAGCTCATCGAGTACAAGACCTACCTGCAGGTACTGAAACGCTTAGAATATCCGTAAATAGTGTTTCTGTTTTCTCTAATTCACATTAGTAAGGGTTTGAATAGCTATTTTCTGCAGTATTTGTATTTATAGACGGTTTTGACAACCAGGAAGTGAATCAGTGGTGCTATTCTTGGTTTTAACCAGACTGTGAAACAGCAGTAGTGGTGCTAAATGGACAGAACAGTAAGTTGCAACAAATTTTTTTGCAGAATCCTGTTCTATTTGCACTATATGCAGTATAGCAACATTCTGTTGAAAATGACATGTATTGAATGTAAAAAGTAGAGCAAAGGAACACCTCCCTTGCTCAGCCCTCGCTGGAAAATGACAAAATTCAACTGTTGACGTCATCAGACTTGATCAAAGATTAAGAGGACCTTTATCATGTGTCATGTGTTGCACAATTCTTGTAAGTCCCTTACCCAGTACACATTTGTTCCTCTTTTTTTTATACTACAGGCTCTGCCCTACTTTGACCGTCTGGACTATGTTTCCATGATGTGTAACGAGCAGGCCTACTCTCTGGCTGTGGAGAAGCTGCTCAACATCCAAGCTCCACTCCGTGCACAGTGGATCAGAGGTAGAGGAGAAAGAAATGTTTAATGTGTTATGCATGCATTCTGCAAAGGCTAAAGATTTTAAGTCAAATGACTCAGCAAAATATATGAAGTATATAGATCTATTATTCACAATTTTTGTGCAAATTGTGTGTGTTTGCAGTTCTATATGGAGAGTTGACCCGCATCCTAAACCACATCATGGCCATCACCACACACGCCCTCGACATTGGTGCCATGACCCCCTTCTTCTGGATGTTCGAGGAGAGAGAGAAGGTCAGAATCAGTTTGGGCTGCAATGTTTTTAAGACTTTGTCTGAGGAAGGTTTTTCAGACTGGCCAGAGTCATGCATGACCCATGCTGTTCTTCAAAAGAAATAATTGAGTAGGTGAAAATCATATAACTCTATGGGAGTAAATAGAAAATTCGAGGCTTAAAAAGGTGAAACGGATGGTGGCTCACACTGGTAGAGCGCGTACCATGCAAGGCAAGTCCTTGATATGGATGACATGCTGTTGTTAGCTTCCTTTGCTATTTTGGTGTATCCCGATTTATGCAAGGCGATCAAACACTAACCTTTTTTAAATATTGATGATAAGAAGCCTTCTCACTGTGTGACCCTTGTTTCCACTCAGATGTTCGAGTTTTATGAGCGAGTTTCTGGAGCCAGAATGCACGCTGCATACGTCAGACCTGGTGGTGTGCATCAGGTAGGAGGATTCATGACAAAAAAGCTTGTAAAACTGAGTTTTTCCAACCGCCTCAAAGAACAACAACAGAGATGCACCAGTCATATGATATGCAGATCACTTAATCCATCAGATTGTGCTCAAAATAAGCTTGATCAGTGATGTGCTAATGATTTTAAATGTGTCTCAGGATATGCCCCTTGGCCTGATGGACGACATCTACGAGTGGTGCAAGAATTTCTCCATTCGAATTGACGAGGTGGAAGAGGTGAGTGACTCACAGTTTAAGTCTCCACCAGCTCTTACCCTGATGAGGCACGATAAGGATGTGGTAAGATCAATCAGTGTAGGTTCACATCTGTTGGTTTTCCTCTGCAGATGTTAACCAACAATCGTATATGGAAGAATCGTACTGTTGACATCGGGGTGGTTACTGCTGAGGATGCCCTCAACTATGGCTTCAGGTAACCCACTGATGGAAGAGGGAGAATTGCTTTTTATGAAAAGCACAGATATTTTGGTGTGTTTGTTGTGGAAAAATGTGGAAAAACGGATATTTATCAACTTGTCCTTGGCCTTCTTCCAGTGGAGTGATGCTGCGAGGGTCGGGCATCAAGTGGGACCTGAGAAAGTCTCAGACATACGACAAGTATGACGAAGTGGAGTTTGATGTGCCCATTGGAAGCAAAGGAGACTGCTATGACAGGTAACACAAGAGAAAATGAAAATTAACACAAGGTTGCTGGAAAACACTTGAATTTAATGTGGTGTTTCAATGTTGAAATAGGATTGGATTTCGAAAAAAGCACTTGAAACAATGATTTTTATATACCAAAATGTTGGTATATGACACTATAAGATATAAATAAACGAAATGCTTTAAATTCAGAATACAATGTGTATTTACATTTTAGACAACATCCCAACTACTTGCCAACTACTTTTATGATAAAGCACAGTAAAAATCTAATACATGGAAAATTAGTGTATGTAATTTCCACAGCTGTACAGTGCTGAGAAAGCTTGAAAATGCTTGGAAAAGTGCTTGAATTTAGCTTTGGAGAAGGTGTAGGAACCCTGCTAGTTTCAATGTCTTACCTCCAAGTTGTGGATATGATTCACTAATTTGCAGCTTCGACTTATAACATGCGATAATTTCCTTTTGCGTTCTCAAGAAAAACGTCACTTTACCACTACTGATTAATATCAAACACATTATCAAGACATTGAAGAGAGATTTGAATTGCACTTGTCTGTCATTGCTATTTTATAAAGGCTGCATCAAACCAACAAGAATTCTGCAGAAACTGAGTTGAATTTTTTATGTTTATGTTCTGCTAAAACATGTTTACATGTTTTAATGTTTAGGAAATGCATGTTTCTCAAACTGTCTGACTGAATATACTTGTTTTCTGTCTGAAACGCTCCATTTTGTGCCTGTCTCTTTAAATCCTCCTCCCAAAACGGTCCAATCTGCTCTGACTAGTCAGTATTTCTGGGTCATCCACATCTGTGCTCTTGGTGTCTTTTCATCCTCATTGCAGCCGGGGAATGAGTGTGACGTCACTGTAGTGGCACATTCTACCTCTTATGTAGTATAGTTGTGACATCACAGCCTTACAAAAGTCCTGCTGGCTCGTTGAAAGCACAGTTTCTGAATATAGACTGCAAGCCTTTCCCCATGGATTTAGTGTTTTGATATTTTCTTAGTATTTATGAAGCGCCAAGACATCGAAATCTCACTTTTACAATATGGGACCTTTTAAACATTTAACATTCAATCCAGCACCGTCTATTAGAGAGGCTTTTATGTCATCACCAGGCTACCATATATAAATAAATCATAGTTTTTATGAAGACGCAGCTGGAAGCGTGAGCTTAATGTTGCTGGTTAAATATTTTCACTGAAGCAGTGTCCTCTATCTAGCACAGTTCACGCTTTAAACACAGAGGCTGTGGAGTGTGTCACACAGTCTGAGGGATGAATCAAATAGAGCTGTCAGCGTTGAAAACAAACAGGAATCAAAAGTGCTTTGTTCGGAGAGAATTAAAAGAAATGACCTGCTTGAAAGGACAAACACACAGTTTGACCCTCTTTTCTGTTTGAACTCCTCACAAATTATCTTTGTCGGATGACTACAAGCTGATTATGATTTGTTGCCAATTGACTGTGTGTTTTCTGTGTGGTGCAGGTATCTGTGCAGAGTGGAGGAGATGAGGCAGTCCCTGAGGATCATGCACCAGGCGCTCAACAAGATGCCGGAAGGAGAGATTAAGGTGGATGATGCCAAGGTTGCCCCACCCAAGAGGTCTGAGATGAAGGTGAGCTGAGTGCAGAGACTTGAACCTCCATTACAATATATATTCTTTTCTCTCTGAGATAGTTTCATTATGCCTGCAGGCTATTAAATCTTAAAAAAGTTGTCGCTTGTTACTTTTTTAATTTAACCCAGTGCTTTATCACTTCTGTGTGTTAATTAAATTTCAGTGGTGCCACAAATGTATCTTCACACGGCCCTCTTTACGGAATTAGGCCAGTTCTGCAATAAAGCACACTTTAATTGGTCCTCAAGGCTTGAGATCACCTCCAGTTCACCTCAGTGTTGGAATGTTTCAGTGTAACAATTTCTGAATCAGTTAACACCTACAGATTCAACTTCCTCTAATGTTTGTGTGCAACATTTCCAAAACGGCTGTTGAGACACGACCATAGAAAATAGCCACTATGGTGTCACCCGTTGGTTTCTGTATTTCATGTTGCTGCCATTTTGGTTATTCGGAGCCAGAAGTGACCATATTTGGAAGAGAGGGCGGAGCTAGGGGGGAGCATGCTAAGTACTAGCTAGTTAGCTTGTTATGTGACACTAATTTTGATTAAAACAAAAGTAATTAAGGCAATTTTATGAATATACTTAATGTGCTTGTTCCACCAGTGTACCTCCTCAGTCGAGTTCCACGGTGGCCTCAAGTTCTCCATTGTGGCACGTTCAAAGAGCTGATATAGAAATAAAAATTGTCTACATTAAACATAATGACAAACTGTTACCATTTCAGGGAATTTGATTAGTTCTTTCAAAATGTATCAGTGGTTCCAATATCCATAGAAATTGAAAAGACATTAACATTTATATGCCAAAGTCAACTTTTATACTGTGGCTGTCCCATTGCTTTATATGCTCTGTTGAGAGGGTCAGAGTCATCAGTGTGTTAGTCTGAGTCATTGTGGGCCAGAATGTCCAAGTCCGAGTTGAGTCACAAATCCCGAAAATTGAGTCAGAGTTCCTAGAATCGAGTACTCCATCCCTGTTGTGTTCACCAGAGATCAAACTTTGGCGGGTAAAGGCGTCCAATGAGCCTTTGCAATTTGTAAATTGCTGTAAAGGAGATTTTTAAAAAAATCAAGATATCTGTTATGCTTGCTTTAGCCTTAAAGAAACATTATTTTTCAGGTTTGCTGCTTTGACATAACATGTTTAATGTTCTTCTGGTCCTAGATGTCCATGGAGTCTCTGATCCACCACTTTAAACTGTACACAGAGGGCTACCAGGTCCCCCCAGGGTCCACATACACAGCTGTGGAGGCACCCAAGGTGAGCACTCAGAATTTGTAAAATAAAAGTCTTTTTGCTTTTTACCTCGAACTAGTCTTGTAATACAACAATCTGTAGATGCCCTAATAGATTTTCACCTGGCAAAATATAAAGTGTACCACTCTGTAGATCAGTAGAACACACAAGGTTTTTTTTGTCTTAATTAATTGGGAAGCTTTTGTGGGCCTTTAGGGACTTGCTGTGATGTAATATGCTTACTAAAGTGTATTTGTGTGTGTGTCCGTGTGTCGTGCAGGGAGAGTTTGGTGTTTATCTGGTATCCGACGGCTCCAGCAGACCCTATCGCTGCAAGATCAAAGCTCCTGGATTCGCTCACTTGGTGCGCACTTAAAACTTCACAAGACATTGTGAAATATTAAACACACTGGGCATCAATTATTCAGCACGTTTAACGGCTTGTCCTTAAGGCTACTTTTAGTTCATTAAGTAGATTTTATAAAGTACTATAGAACAATATTTAAAAGTGTACAGAACCACCCCCGCCTCCACTTCCCCCTCCTCCTTCCTGCTCCTGTCTTCGCTCATGGGTGTCTGAACTGCTGAACGTAGTATGTTTTGTTTTCTGCTCTTCAAGGCTAAAAATGTCTTTAAAGTTGCATAAACAAACTATTACAGTAGTTAGTGTATTACCCTCAGGCTATAATCTCATGAACTATGAATATGAGAGCTCATGTGAATTAACTGGTCTTCAGTTACTCTGAATGCTAACAGATGTTTTCTGCTTTCTAGGCTGGTCTGGATAAAATGGCCAAAGGACACATGTTGGCTGATGTGGTGGCCATTATTGGTAAGAAACTAATTATTGTCGTCAGAAGTGCACTCCAGAAATATTAACACTTGTATGAAACTGTACTGAGCCTTTTTTCTCTTCTCCTCTCAGGCACACAGGACATAGTGTTTGGTGAAGTTGACCGTTAACTTGATGCTGCTAATGTGTTCGTTTGATCCTTCGCTCATCTGTTATTCAGCGTCTCTTCCTGTTCACTTTTCGCTCTAGTGAGGCTTTTGACAGATGCTCATAATCAGTGATGTACAATGCCCAAATATACCTATTAAATATTTTATGACCCAACAATAAAGTTGTGAGTTGTATGTTTTCACCGTCACATTACTACACGAGGGATTCACGAGATCTTAAACACAAAAGCTCCATTTCCTTGTCTTGTCTGAAAATCAAGTATTAAGCATGAGACCAAAGCCACGGTGTATGTCCTTCCTCTGGTTGGTGTTGAAGGGGGTGTGGTATGATGAGATCTGAGACAAATGGACTTAGAGCTCAGACCACAACTTCCCCTGTTGGCTGCGAGGTACGCAACACTCGAGTGTTCACCAGAAGGCAGAGAAGAAAAAAACACCACAAGTCGCTGTGTTTGCTGTGTGCTGGACGCTTACGGTCCGTGTTGAGACTTTGATACTATGGCAGTTTGGGGCCGGAGCCCGTTACTGGTGCTCATTCCTCTGTGGATGAGTTTTGGGAGAGCTGGTGAGTTTTGACATCAATTCCAGATATTCTACAGTAATTTAATTTATGATAAAAGTTATATCAGATAGAGCGTGGCTGAACACAAGCTGTGCTGTTTCATCATATAATTAACCAGAGGGAGTTAATGGGGGTCTTACATGAGGAATTTATATAATATTTAATACAAAAAAAAACATACTACCGCCTGGTGTTATCGGCAGATGTGTATTCAGGGCAGTGAGGTTTTCTGATGTTTGGCCTTATTCCTCTCAGTAGAAATGTAGTAACCACATCACAGTTCCTGTGAAAAGAGAAGCTGACCCTGTTTGTTTCTTGTTACTTGGGTTAATGGCGCTGAGGCTGGCACGCAGGGCCCCTCTTTTAACAAATGCACTTGTTAAACCAGTCGGACACACCCTGACTCGGACTAATGAGTTCACTTTATTTCATCAGTGTCAAGCATCTAAGAATTACCACTTTGTTTTTCGTATATTTTTTTTATTTTGTAACTTACAAAAAATGTATTTAACACAGATTTAATAGCTAACTGTTAAACTTCAGTGTTCTGAAAGGTTAGGAAAAAGGAAATGTAACCAAAACTATCACTTTAAATGCCTTTCTACAGGTATATACATACATATTTAACCTTTAAAAGTCAGTAAATTATGGGGGATAATAGGTCAAGATCACTAAAGATAAAGCTTCAACATTTAGTTGATTGACTCATCAATAACAATCAATTATTTAAATTATTTTTAGTTAAAGGTCAATATTTGTTCCAGCTTATCAAATGCGGAAAAATGCTTTTTTTTTTCTTTGACTGTTGCGTCATAGTGAACTAAATAATTGTTTTATAGGCGAACTGAATAGCTTGTAACAGAAATGTTTTAGTTTCCTTGCTTAGCACAAATTTTAACAATCAGGCAAACGCTTCAGCTGAAAAGTGAGTTTTTCTTAAGGTACTGTTTTCACGCTACACTGTTACATTTTTGCAAACAAATGTGGTAAAATGTGCCCATAGACGCGTCTTTTAGCAAATTTTACCGCAGTTTTTTTTT
>CAFUXE010000383.1:54431-98323 GCA_903364295.1 Serranus cabrilla | reverse complement strand
TAAAAAAAAAAAAAAAGCCATGTTTGTGCTTTAGAGATACTGAGAAATGTTTCCTGCACGCCACAGGATGGCAGTGACGATGTCTTTGTGAGGTGCTTACCTGTCCCAACACACACACACACATTCTTGTGCCTCTATCTTTGTGAGGACCCTTCATTGACGAAATGCATACCCAAGCCCCTTACCCTATTACCCTAAACGTAGCAGTAACCTTAGCCTTGAAACCAAATCTTAACCATCAAACAAGCCTTTGCAGAAGTAAGGAACAGCCAAAATGTCCTCACTTTGCAAAAATGTCCTCACAATGTCATTGAAACCGATTAGAGTCCTCAGTATGTCAAATAAAAGTACACACACACACACATTGTGTGTTTGGGAGAGCCTAAAAGAAATCAGTTTATGACATAGACTACAATGAAGTTTCATATGAAAAATGCTGCCTGTATGATGCATTAACAGCTGTTTTACATGCACAAAACCTATTAAATGTTTAACCTGCTAATTAAATAACTCTGTCTTTGAACTGGTAAATTAGGGAAACCCTATCTCTCACATTTTTCCTTTTTTAGGGAGTGGTTACCCTTTAGTCATCATAGGGTAAACAAAAAGATGACAAATAATAGTTTTCTGGCAGTGGTTTGGCTGCACTGTGTATAAAAGATTTATGTCGGTATGAAAAGACTTTATCTATCATATGGAGCCCAGATCAGACTGATTAAAAACATGTTCAACATGTAACCAACTAATTTGAACAGGATTGTGATGCAATCATGTGGGGGAAACAATGCAGGAAAAACATGGTTTCCTGATTTCTGAGCAGGTTGTAGATGATGACATTTCATTTGGAGATTAAATAATCCAAACGTGGGCAGATTCTTGTTTATTCTTGTGATTTTGATTACAACATTTCTTATATTGTCTCCGTGGTGCTCATATTTGCTAATATTTGTCATTATCCCTTTTAAAATTAAAGGATTAATTTGTTTTTCTCCTATGGGAGGAGGCTCCTTTTGTTTCTGGCATCGGACTCACACAACAGCCTATTATGATATCCAGTATGCGTCATTTGGTTGCACTGTGAAATGCCTGCTTTTCACCTGCCTCTCCTCTGAGCAGAGCAAGTAAAGACGAGAAAATAACTGTCATGTTGCCTCAGCCAAACCGGAAAGGTGACTTTTTACGCAAATGTGTGCGTATCTGCGTGTGTGCGCGTGGGTTTGTGGGTAGGTGTGTGTGTGTGTGTGTGTCAGACAGAGAGAGAAAGAGAGAGAGAGGTGTAGCACAAACAGGTGTATCCCAAACAGGTAAAGCTGCGCCTTCTTTTTTTCTAAAGGGCAAACATGATGGCGTGCGCTTGACGAATCAACACCTAACCGAACCAAAAGGAATAACATTTTTACAAGGCCTGACTTTATACAACTAAAACCACATTTCCTACCCAGGACGGGACTTTGGACAGGATCAAGGATGGAGGCATGAGTGCGCCTCGGTGCTTCATGCATGCCCGTCTTTTAGGATACTATTATCTGGACTGATGAGCTTCATTTCAGTGCTGAAATTGTCCCAGCTTGTACACAGTTAACAGTAACTGCCGAGGAGAATGACATCTCTGCTGTGTCTCTGTGTCCTCTGGATCTTTGGTAAGAAGTCTTTACATACAGTCTGTGTTAGTGCGTTAACATGCAGAAATATAATACTATAAGACTTTACAGTATGACTGTGTCTTCATCCTGTTGGGATCAGATTTCATCAGTGCTATAGCATACCTGTTGTCAACATTGAGTATGTGGCTATTTAATGTGTAACCACTTTATGGTAATATTCTTAAACCCTGACCTGGTAATTGCTAGATGAATGTGACAAGTTCAGCAAAAAAAGGTATTAAAATGTTACCTTTAGTTTTTTTGTCTGGCGTCATGCATATTCAAAAGTTCTGTACACCGTGGCAGCTTCAACCACAGACTTAGAGCTGCTAAAGAGAACACTTGGCTGATATTTCTGGAAAAACAGGTTGCTGTTGATCAGTTCCCCTCCTGTCTGATTCAAAGGAACTGCCTGGACCCTCCTTGCATGTGTGTGTGTGTGTGTGTGTGTTGCTTAAGCCTAAATGCGTGTGCACATGTTGGAAACGGAGTACGTCTAAGCATGTAAGCTTCAGAAAGTCATTCTACTGTCCTGTTTAACAGTACAACACTATGTACCACAATGCATTAATCAGTGTATGAACCTATCACTTATCAAATAGATGAGGTGGATACAAAATGACAAAATGCAATCACTTAAGTAGTGTCAGACAATGATAGATGAGAGTTAAAACTTTTTTAAATCCTGTGTATAAAGGGAGGATAGGCCTCTATACACGTGTTAGTGTTATTCCAGTAATGCAGAGCAGGCAGATTCCACAGTATGGCTTAAACCTCAGGGTGACAGACAAACACATACACATTCATGGAAAAACACACCTGTCTGCAGAGTACACTCATCAGGTCTGCTGGTAAATGGATGAATCACATTCAGCCCACTGACATATCTGAACAGATTTTCCCACATCAGGTATTGAAGCAACACCTGTAAGAGCTGCTCAGTGTGAGACAGATACCGTGGAATTGAAAGCAAAGAAAATGACCTA
The DNA here is from genome assembly GCA_903364295.1 of Serranus cabrilla. Classification (NCBI taxonomy): domain Eukaryota; kingdom Metazoa; phylum Chordata; class Actinopteri; order Perciformes; family Serranidae; genus Serranus; species Serranus cabrilla. The sequence continues at coordinate 95,694 of CAFUXE010000383.1, read as the reverse complement.
TTTTTGTGGGCCATGTGGCCATGGGGTCAGTTGAGAATTCGCCTATGGGATTTTTGCATTGGATAGTGGATCGATGCAGAAAATAAGCTCTGTGGCAAACACAGGTTTGTTCGGCAGTATAATCTTCACAAATTAACACCACTTTTGTGATGTTTGAAGTGTTAATGTAGCCGTAACAAGCTAACGTTATGCTATTGCGAACTACACCACAGTCGCATGACTTGAACGTTACAGCCGTTATCCTTAAGATGGTGTAGTCTCATTTAGCCACTTGTTAGCAACCACCTTATTGAGGGCACGTAAAACCAGCGGGGGTGTTTGCTAATGTATTTTGTGTCATAAAACAAAACGTGAAAAACTCTACAGACCTTATTTCAGGCATCTAATCAACAACCCATTCAAAATCCTCAATAAGTTTGAGAGGATATGGATGGGATTGTGAAGGTGGTCCTTCATTCAAAACAAAGTCAATGTAGAGCGATGGATTCTTCTCCTCCCTGGTGGGGGCGGGGCTTAAGAGCACTCTGTCTCTATTAGCAATGATTAACATGTTACCATGCTAAATGAACATGGTGGTAAACATTAGACCAATGCTTAAAAGCATGGTGCTGTTAGCATGTAGGGTCAAAGCAATGCTGGGCCTGAAACTACAGTAGTGTCACAGAGGTGCTAGCATGGTAGTAAACTCCTAGTGTAGTTTTCTTTCAGAACTGGCTCTTGATCAAACAATATTGAAACTAAACATGTAGACTTGAACTAAGGAATTGTTGAAAACAAGTCTACTGCACTGTCATTTCTACTGATTAGCTTACATACACATGGTCTGTAATCTGATGTATCATTAGTGTTTGGGAGTCATCCACCTGCTAAAATACATTTTCCATGCAAGCTGTTTTCCTTCGGTCTCAACAGCGTCATCGCCATCCAATAATCACAACTTCTGAAACAGAATCAATCATCAGCAACACGAGCATGATGCCAAGAGCAGCAGTATAATAACACACTGTGATGATGAATCACCTGTCCAGGCTTTTAGGTAGCACAGGCAAATAAGACACATATTTACATGAGCCAGAACTTTTACACACTAGCCCTTTTTATTTTTGCAGCTTGCCAAGAGAAATATCCCTCAGAGAAATGCAAACAAACTCTTGCAAGTATTAGAAAGCAGGTAGCAGGGATCAACATCTTGTGACTGTATCTTTCCTGTGAGGAAGGTAAGAACATAATCGATTCATTGTAGTTCGTCCACATCAAACAGAGGTAGAGAAAAGCCGAAAAATGACAGCGATGCATGCTTGTTTTCAATTTACAGCAATGCACTGTGACACACACAATGCACAGTGTGTGTAATTTATGTCTCATATGTTTCCTGAGGCCCTGAACGTCTCACTCTGTCCAGACATTGAGTTAACCCTTTGGTTGGTTTGCTTTGAAAGCTTATCTCGAACAACTAGTCAAGCGACATAACTTCATTTGTGCTGCTTCTGATAGACAACTTGTTTTTTTTTCCTCCTCCCTCTTTTCTGTCTTCCCTTTGCGTGGACTCTTTAAACCCTCTTACCTTGACATTCAATCCTTGAGTCTGAAGCTATAAAAAAATGTAGATGCTGTGATATTTATACATTTCATGTTGTAGAAAATATATATTTTCATCCAAGTCCAGAACACTGTGCAATGTATACATACATGTGTCAAAATAACTACTGAAACTAAGGAACACAATAATGTAAGGAATTTTGACATTTCGGAAAGTAAGAGTGAGATAGGCCAATAGGCCATTAGGCCAAAGAAATAATCTTTCTCTAACCCTAACCAAGTGGTGCCTAAACCGAACCATTCCTTTACCAAAGCGTTATAGCATAATTAAAAAAAAAAAAACTTTTTTATTTTTATTCATGCTACCACGCCTTGCTAGCAATAGACAAGTAGCCTTTGGCTTTGCTTTGAACTTGAAAGGTCAGCCAAGATAAATTAGTAAGGCTAGACAGCATTCTTCAGTGATAGGTGCACATGCTTTTTGTAATTTTAGCTTCTGCCTTGTATGGCTGCTTTGTTTTTTAACTTGGCAGAAAAGTCGCACTTGGGATTCCTGATCAGCAGAGCTATTGCCCGGTTAAGGTCAAAGGTCAAATTCAATGACAGGGATCTGTTAGAGCTTGTAGGGTCAAGTGTGTGGATTGCACATTGAAACAAGCCAATTGTAGGATCTCTTATAGGACCGATTCCAGGCTTAGTATCTCTTTCTGTCCACATCTCCTTTGTTTCTTGGGTAGATATAATTACTTACCTACCTCTCTTTTCTTTTAGTTACAGTGATACAGGGAGACTTTGTGAAACTCCCTCCAGACAATTCCATACTCTCCATGGCAGAGGAGGAGACCGTCCTGCCCTGTGTCTACCAGCCAACAGGGGAAACCGTGGTGCAGGTCACCTGGTATAAGGAGAAACCAGATGCTACCAAGGAGCAGATCATCACCGCTCACCATGAGAATGGACAGACAGGTAGGTTGTTCTTACTGCGGCCTAGTTCTAGTGGCATCACATGCTAAAGAAGTTTCTTTAAGAATACCTTTTCTTCTTATCACAGCTTATTTCACTCTGAAAAAAGATTTGTACGTTTAAGCAAAAGACCCCGCCACCTGTCCTACAAAAGGAAACAAATACTTCATAGTTATTTTGCCTCCTATTGTTGTTGCTTTGTCTCTGCTTTTTGTAGTTCTTTTGTCTATGGTTGATTTACCCCTTTTTGTAGTCATTTTATGTGTTTCCTTGAAAGTCATTTTGTGTTTTTAGGATGTATTTTTGAGTCTCTTTGTAGTTATTCAAGTCCCCTTGTGGTCTTTTGTGTGTCTTTGTATTTTTTTGGTCTCTTTCTGATTATTTTGTGTCTTTTTGTAGTGGTTGTAATCTCCATGGGATTATTTTGTGTCTTTGATTAATTGTGTTGGTCCCTTTGGGGTAATTTTGTCTCTTAGAAGTTGTTTTTAGTCTCTCTGTGGTCTTTTTGTGCCTATTTGGATTTGTTTTGGTCTCTTTTTGGTCATTTTGTGTCTCTTTGGTCTCCCTGTCTTTCTTTGTTACTCTTTGGTCTCCCTGTCTTTCTTTGTTACTCTTTGTAGTGGTTTTAGTTGATTTGTGGTCATTTTGTAGTTGTCCTGGTCTCCTTTTGGACTTTTTGTGTGTACAGTTGTTTTGGTTTCCGTGTGGTGTTTTAGGAGTTACTTTTTGTCTGGAGTTGTTTTGCACCATTTTAAAGTGATTCTTCTTGTAGCTGTTTCTCTGTAGTTGTGTAGATGTTTTTGTCTCTTTGGACCTTCTGAATCTCTTCCTGGTTAGTGTTAGTTAGGTGAAGGCCAGAGGGCCCTTGACACTTTAGGTCCAGGCCTGCACCTGGTAAGTTTGCTCAGTAATCTATCCATGTCTGACATGTGTTGGTTGGGCTTTTTTTCCCTTTTTGCTCATAGAGCTTTAAGTGTTAAATTAACGCTGACAATTTTGTTGAGATATTTCACAAGTGCCAAGATTCTGATCTTTGCACTGTTTTATATTTAGTTTCTTTTCTTTCGCTGTTAAGGATTTGAGTCTTGCACCCATTGTGAGTGTGAGACATGCTCGACAGCACTGGATGTAAATGTGATTTTTAGAGTGCAGGCATGTGTTCAGAAATAAAGGTGATGAAAGAAACCCAGAGGTCTGTTTTGAACTCGCTAGACTTAATTTCTTGTGTCACATCTTTCCTCACATGGTCTTTTAACTCTCTCTCTTTCTAACTCTCTGTCTCTCTTTCTCTTTTCTGCCTCTTTGCAGCATTTGGGTCGTGGTCTCGACGTGTCCGCTTTAAAAGCAGTGAACCCACCGTGGACTCCTCTTTAGTCATCATGAGCACAGAAGTCTCTGATGAGGGAAATTACCTCTGCCACATCAGCACCTTCCCCTCTGGCAACTTTGACACCGAGATGTCACTCACCGTGTGGAGTGAGTCCCTTCCTCATGGCCAAACAGCACAAACACATGAACTCTGTCAAGTACTGCACAAACAGGATAGCTAATGTGTTGTGAGAATGAAAACTGAAAGTAAATGCAAAGGTGTCTCCAGTCACAAAGGGAATCAATATGACTGTCAATGGGCTTTTTTATTAGTTTGCTTGTCAAAATTTCACAATTTGATTTACATCTATTCAAAGGCATATTTAGTTTTACTAGGCCTATATGTTGAGTAAAGCAAAAATAGATTATCTGTCCACACAAGTTAAGCATCTGTTATGCTCCTTATAAGGTGATAATCTCCAGCAAACATAATGGGATTTAATGTTCAGTCCTGAAACAAGTTGTTCTTTATTGAACTTTTTAGGTATGTTGTCGTCATCCACATATGGCACTCCTAAGGGGTTTACCATGCTATCTTAGTAATATGCCTAATGCTATGTTTTGTTTTGTTTTAATTGAGAGAGCAACGCTATAAGGTTAGTACAAAAATGAGATGTAACCCACATGGCATCCAGCTATGTTAGCTAACATTAACATCAACAACTTTTCATAAGTTATTATCTAAACTGAGAAAAAGCAGTAGTCCCTTAGCTGCATAAATGTCTGTTTGCAAATGCAAACAATGTCTAAAGGTCCTGAAAGGTTAGATTACAGCGAGTAAGCCTTAATATACTATAGCTACCTAGTTTATTTATATTAAGTAGTAATTTAAAGCCTGTAAAATCTATAGTTTTATCTAAAATAACTTCATATAGCATTATGGACTAAATAAGCAGCAATCAAAGTTAATGTTTGGATTTTTTAAAATTAGAATGAAAGTACTAGTCACTCTCAGTAAGAAGGTGATTGAGATCCTAACTGCTAATTCTGTTCATTTTTCATCATTGTCTCCATTCTGACTAAACGCTGTAACATTCCCCCCTCCAGCCGTTCCTATCTCCTCCCTGGACCCTGTCATTCTGGTAGAGGGTCAGGCCTACCGGCAGGCTGCTTCCTGTCGCTCAGTAGCCCGCCCTTCTCCCCGCATCTCCTGGGACACCGACCTGAACGGCCAGTCCATCAACCGCTCCTCCGACAACGGGGCGGTCTCGTCACACTACTCTCTACACCCGCTGAGGGGCATGAATGGCAAGAAATTGGACTGTCTGGTGTGGCATCCCACTTTAAAGACTCCCCGCAGAATTAAAAACAACCTGGTGGTGCACTGTGAGTATTCAGAATGATACAGAAGTACTGTTACATTATTAAAATCCAGGTTTGAAATGATACCTTGATTAAGAAAAACACACATGGACACATTCAAAACATGCAAAGAAAAGGCATACATCCAAAAAAAGATACTGTTTCAACACTGGTAGCACTTTTAGAGCTTCACTTCCTGTGTCTATCACCACCCGCCTCACTGCAATACAGGAAGAAACTTTATAACCACTGTATCACTTTCCACATTCCTCTCTTTATTACTCAGTTTGATTTGTAGTTATCTTAATGACTTTAAACTCCCTTTCCTCAAACATATCAAGGTAAAGAATCTGAAAAAAAGTTTTAGAACAAAATACATGATCATTCTTAAGTTAAAGCATATTTTCACTGTACTGTGACCTATTTTAGTTTAATGTAAAATGTTGCAATAATAGGAAGTTACTTGTCCTTTAACTAAAAGCTTGACCATTCAGCATGAGACACATTAAATCCTTGTCTTTCCATTTTTTGTTTTCCTCAACTATACAAAATGATTGTTCTTCCTTCCAGTCCCTCCACATGCAGAGGTGTCTGGCTACAACGGAGAGTGGTCTACAGGTATGGAGAATGCTGCCCTGAGGTGCGTGAGTGGAGGAAACCCCAAACCACAGAGTTTCACCTGGATCAGGTACAGTAGGACCTGCCTCCCTCACTGTCTGTCTGGTAATGGTGTGACTAACTGTCTGATGTGTCTGGTCACTGTTGCTTTTCTCGTAACCTTGAGGGTAATTATACCAATTATTTTTGCTCTGATTCCACTAGTCAAGAGTGCAAAGGGGACGTTCAGGGAGGTTGCACTCAGGTCACAGGCAGAGGGTGAAGTCAAATTTCAGATTTTTCCAAAATACATCAGTTTAAGGAAATTAAGTAATCTTTTAATATGAACCCAGTTTAAATCGAGAAGTTTGCTATTATATATATAGTCTTCTCTGCTTGGTCAGTATTTCCAGATCTTCTGCTTTTCTGCACCATTGTTGCAGCCTGAGAATGTCTCTGTCAGCACTGTGGCGACACTTTCTATCTATATATAATAGAGTTGTGACATCACAACCTTACAGAAGTCCTGACGGCTCATTTAAAGTTACAATTTCTGAATACAGGCTGTGTGCATTTCTCCACGGATTAAGCGTTTTGATACTTTCACGGTATTTACAGCACCTGCTTTATAATCAAAAAAGACATCTCGCTTTTTTTCCTCAAGGAGAGACACAACAAGAAACAAAAAGTGTACACCTTTAATAGCTGAGGTTTAGTGTTGTGCGGGTGGAGCTCCACCTTTTCCACAAAACTTAACACAACATGTCCTGACATTGTCACCTCCTGATTCTGCTGCCTCAGTGGAAACTGACATATTCAAATGTTCTGTGTGTCATGTAAAAAATGTGGAGCATTGCTGCCCAGCTCTAAACCCAGACGAAGGTTTGACTCAGATGCCTGACTTCTTCTGCTTGAGTCACCTGGTGTCGTCCATTAGCCATTTCCTTTGGTGCATTAATATGTTTAGGGTGTGGTGTAGAGTTTGGCTAGAAAAACGTGAGCCTCAAAAAGTGACTGGAAAAGGCATGGCTCCCGTGTAGTCATGGGAAGTGACAGTTAGGCCCCAAGGGAGAAATTCCTTACGCACAGATTGGGTATAGGCAAAATGTAAAGAAAGTTTGTTGTGGTTTCTTCTGATTTGAGTAGTTTTTGCCAGATGGTGATGTACATATGACGTGCTGTTAGTCACACAAACACACCTTGGTGAAATGAGTTTTTGTGAGAATGGCGTCAGATCCACGCCATGCACACAAGCCCACACACTCATGACACCCACACTGTGTGTATCAGCACTCAGGTTTCTAGTTACACACACAAATGTGCGGCGGCTGCAGCAGCAGCAGCAGCAGCAGCAGCGGGCGAACCTGTTGGCTTTGTCAATAAAAGGCGGCAGGTGAAGTAATAGCTGGTGTCACAGTGTCGTGTTGCGGCTTGTGCCGAGAGCAGACAGATGAGACAGTTTCACACGAAGGAGGGAGGAAGAGGGGGATGAGAAGAAAAAGGGAAAGGGATGAGCAGCCCTGATGAGGGAGGTGAACTAGTAGCAGCAAGCAGACAGAGGGGCTGGGGGGAGAGGAGGAAGAGGAAGCAGAATGTGTGGATTTGTGTGAGATGTTATCATGGTGGTTTCATTTTCTGCTACTGGCAGGGGGTCTGTGAACAGAAACTCAGGGTTGTTTCAGTGTATGTGCTTCTGTAATGGTGGAGAGACACCTTTTATTTCCACTGCAGAGCAGATGGATTGTGATCACAGCAATAGGTAGGCATTAAAGTCAAGACTGATTAAATCAAAAGTGCTCAAAACAACAACAGTGAGGCAACACCCTGGATGGCGTTGCTCATCCACATTTTCTCTGAGTCACACTGCCAGGAATTATACAGTGGTTCCAAACAATTAAGGGGCATCATTACTGCAGGGACATTTTAGGGGAAATGAATGCTTATTTTGCTACCCTTTCTCACCTATCAATCCTCTGTATCATAACAGTATAAAGCTAGTTAGTAAAAGTTAAGGGAATGCTTTAAATGTGTATGTGTGGGTATGGAGTTTATGTTTTCCTGCTAGTTTGAACTAAAAAGCAGAAATGGTGGTGTGGTCAGCATGTGCAGTCATAGGAAACAGCTAAAAAAAGTACCTTATATGGACCACTTGCACAATGTAGTGTGACTTATATCTGTTTTGAACTGCACGTCACTTTACTTCCTGTCCAGATATACACTTAGTATCTTAGCCTCCACTGATCACAGTGCAGATTTTTAGTATTTCGTTTTTTTTTTTACTTCCCTTTAGGCATGTGTGTCATAGTATAAAATGTGTTTTTAGCATTTAAAAAAAAAAATCATTTACAGTCACCTTTGGGTCTTAAAATAGGGGGGTTAGCCAGTCAGCTAGCCTAGCTGGCTACTACAATGAAGAAAAGCGCCATCAGTTTTATAAGGAGTGTGTGTTTAGCTCTGCATAGTTTAAAATGTGGAACCTAGATTACCACTTAATGCAGATTAGCAAGTAAGAGGTCAATGTATAAATCTAAATGCACTGTAATGTAACTGTGTTTTCTTTGTAGAATGGGTGGAGAGTTGCCGGAAGGTGTGATCCCCCACCCTAATGGAACACTAGTTTTTGGGCGACCGCTCAGCCTGTCCGATGGAGGAACCTACCAGTGTGTGGCGAATAATGGCGTGGGAGTAGGGAAGGCGGAGGTGGAGATTGGTGTGGCAGGTAGATGACAGCACTGTCAACACCACATACTTAGACTTACTGTGACAGAAAATCCATTTAATACTGCCAACTTCCCTCCTGATCCTTTGCTGAACAGAATCTAACAGGCAGGACGTCATCAAGGAAAACATGCTGATGATCATCGTGGGGGCCGTGGCCGGGGGACTGCTCATCCTGATGCTTATCGTCATCATCTGCATCACTTGCCATCACAAAAAGAAGAACAGGAAGCTGGAGAAGGAGCTGACTGTGAGGAAGTATGTTGAGATTTTTTTTTAATTAAGATGAGTTAAGACAAGATAAAACATTTTACGATCTCTATGGGGAAGATTGAGCCGATAAGACTAATTAAGAGTGGAGCCAATCAGCTATTAAGCGTGCATATTAGCACTGACAGTTACAACAGTAGAGCATGTAAAGCGGAATTAGAGGAGCAAATAAGTGCCAAATACAGACTGTAAAATATCAGCAAAACTATGCATGATAACTAAATAAAAAATTGAAAATATGCAGTACGGCATTAAAGCTTAAAATGCTCAAAAATATGCATAATCCACAGCGGAACTTTCTTCAATCATTTAAATAACTTTCTCCTCTTTTCTCTCGTTTCTCACAGGGAGGAAATAAGCACTCTCTCCAGGCAAGCTTCTTTCAGGAGAATGAACTCTATCAGCACAGATGCCAGAGGAGCGGTACTAGCACTGAATTATTCTTTTCACATGAGCATACTGTCCTACTGCAGCATCAGCCCGTGTTTTCTCCTGTGTGTGCTCGACCTGATTCAGGCTGCCGGTCCCATATGTTCACACTCTCTTATTTAGAATGTGATGAATATCTAGTAGTGTGTCAGTTAGCTGTGGCAGTCAAATGGTAATATCTTGTCTGTCACTGTATCTGAGAGAGGAAGTTTTCAAAGGGATGTTAGATGCACAAACTTTTTTCCAGTGTCAAGTCTAATCCAGCCCTGTGTTTCCTTTCATTGCAGACAGAGGAAAGCATCCCTCTGAGGGTGGAGGGGACCATCAGGACCAGTCTGTCTTCCCTCGGGGTCAGTCTACATATCTATCTAACTCTGCATGCAGGGCCTGGCCTGGGGACTGAGGCTTTACTGTCCAGATGCCAGACGGCTAAGTTCTGAGCTCCAGCATTTCAATTCCAAATGTAGTGCATCTCGGTTATTAATGAAAATATTAATAACACACTAAATTGCTAAAGACCTGTGGGCTTTTTTATGCACTCTATTCTTGGGACCTTGTGTTTCTATAGTATGGCCTTTTAACCCTTGTCCATCATTTTTTTAATTTTTTGTAGCGTACATTTCGGCAATGGTGTGATACTAAACTAATCCCTATCACCTGCAGTAAAAGGAAGTGTCGGTTTTTACAGCTGCAGTAGAAACACCTCCAAGATAACATCTCACACAAATCCACACATTCTGCTTCCCCTTCCTCTTCTTGTCGCCTCTTGGTTCACACAACCTTTTTAAGGTCAAATTATCAACTTCACGTACCCTTTTCACAGCAGACATGTTGACTTGTCATAGGAGGAAAGCAGCAGGTGAAACATTTACATTGGCTCAGTTCCATTGTGCCAGTAAGCTATTCCAGCAAGCCAGCATGCACCATACCAGGGCCTCACCTGAGTGGAATGCAGCTGTCATTAATGGTACTAAATACACGTGTGCCTTTCTTGCGACATATCAAAATGTCTGCCGTCAAAAAGGTTGATACTTTTTGTTTGTGTTTTAGCTCCAGAAGACTTTTTGGTTAATCTAATAATCTCCTGACCAAACTGTTTACCTGCAAACAACCATAGACCGTATAAAAACAATCAAAGTAGTCACTATGTTGTTATCCTTTGGTTTGTGGCATTCTTAACCCATAATGGGTTTTTTTGCAACCAGCACATTTGCAGAGTGGATCGGTTGCCAGAGCTTGGTTAGCAGGGAGCAATTATTATTCAAAATAAACAGCAGTCCCTAGAGTTTCTTTAAGTCCAACCAAACACTGTGTCCAAAATGTCAAAGTTTTAAGACAAATCATATTCTGCTGTATCATGTATTTTACTCTAAATGGGATCATAATTTACATAATAAATGTGTTTTAATGGAGAAGACTTAAAAGATTATCATTATCATCACAGTTTGAATGTTTACTGAGGTTAAAAATCAAGTGAGAATCAGGGTCATTTTCTTATTGGCTTTCATACAATTGGACTTCTTTTTGCTGTGGAGTCGCCCCCTGCTGGCCGTTAGAAAGAATACAGTTTAGGGCACCTCTACAATAGCATCAGTTTTCAGGCCCATTGGTTGCGTGCAACCCAACTAATCTACAAATAGAAATCAGAATGCTCCAAATCCAAAATCTCTTCTTCTTGCTACAGACTGTACATTTACATGCAGATATCTGTTTATAGAGATTAATACAATTGTAATCTTGCTTTGATTTTTTTAAGATAGCAAGGAAATGTAATTTTATGAAGGCCTTTATGATCTTGGCACGAGACTTTAAAAGGCCCCTAGAGTTGCCAACCCCATCAGAGCCAAGCTTTATATTTAGCACACAAGAGTGGTATCAAGTCATCTAGCTGGGCCAGACAGCAAATAAGCGCATTCCTTAATTTGTTAAACTACTGCTTTACTTAATCAATTAACCTGCCTTGAAGTAAATGATTTCAGTGTGACTTACAATTAATACAGCTTTTTAGCTACAGTTACTTCAGTAAAGGGGGACAAAAGACTGATCAGTATCTTTTCCTGCGCTGACAGGAGCAGGCTCATTGCCGTGACAGCCGATCTACTATCTCAGGTGGACGTGGAGGAGGGGGAGCCTTCGACTACCTCGGCAGACCAGTTCTTCACAACAACTCGCGTAGGGGGCGAGACCGGCTTCTGGATAGAGACGAGGAGAACCGACTCAGAGTGGAGACATATGTGAGAAACAGCACAATTTCCTTAGTAAGTGTGTCTTTGTGTGTATTTCTGGGCAAGTCATAGCCTGATTTCAGCAAATTGTGGAATGCATCTCACCCAGCTTATTAACCTCTGCATGCCTACCTTATGATGATGCAATTAAAAAGTGTGTCTGCTCTGTGTTTTTGCAGCAGGAGACTCGTTTCCACCCTCCTCTCACGCCGACACCTTTTCCACTGGTTCAGTCCACTGAGATTGTAAGACAGCTAAACGGCAGCGCCATTCTCCCAACAGATGGGGGTTCACGGCCAGGAAGTGTTGTCAAAAATCAACCGCACCCTCCTCTGAGCTGCACTTACCCACCGGTAACGGATGATGAGGATGAAGTCGATGAAGGTTTGGGGGGTCCTGCCAGTCAGGAGCATCCTGACGACCAAGACAGCGAGACCAACAGCTCCCAGGTGTCCGAGGCTCATAGTACTCGCTACCAACAGACTAACGGCACTCTTGGACCCAAACCACGGGCAAGCCCCACAGTGGTTAACCCCCATGCCTCCCTGATCCACAAAGCCCAGATAGTTTAGCAGGGAGCATGGAAATAACATGCAAGACTACAAGACTGGCCAACTCTGGACTTGGAGGTGGTTCAAATGTGGCAACTTTTGGCCAAGAAAGCAAAATCTGCACCTTGACAACAATGCTGCATCTTCCTTATTGTGTGGACACATGGTGCAATAAACTAATAGCAAAAATCTACTCCAAAGCATCTACAGGACATTTCTGGATACCTGATTTCTGCCTGATGTTGGTGATCAATAGCATGCTGTGGTGTCCCTGGGATTACCAACGAAAAACAATGTCGCAATATTTCCAGCGCAGCTTCTACAGCGTTTACTCAGACAGAATTCTTTGCTCATCTTTCACAATCTGTTGCTCTGTAATGAACAGGTGAATGAGTTGACATACCTTCTATGGGGAATGTTGATAGCACTCAACATGTACAAGAAATCAGGAAATGCAGGAGAAGAAGAGGCTGTGGGAATGTTGGTACATCAGGAACGTAAATTGCAACACTTCTTTACGGAGGGTGGATTCATGGTGTAGTGGTGTGCAGTGTATCAGTAACTCTGCCTTTGTCACGTTCCCTTACACAATACCATTTAGGATCAGATCCAAACCTTAGCGTTGCTCCTCTCCTGCCACACCTGCAACATGCATACCTCCATATTGTCTTGCTGTCACAGCTTTGAGACACTTTGGATCAGATAGAGACTTCACAGAGCCAAAACATGACTAATGTTTCCGATGCATGTCGTGATTTGTGATTTGTTTTCTGTACAAATATGCCAAGGATTTTTTTCAAAAAGTATTTTTTAAGATATTTTTTTATTTTTGAGACAGAAAGATTAATGCTTATTATACCATGGTCTGGGTGAATACTGGTTAGCTGCATGGTGTCTATCAATTCCGCTAACTTGAATGGGAATAAAATGATAGAATCGTACAGCTCTTCTAGACTTTCCAAATGTTATCGTACCAAATTTATAAAATCTTGATAGTAAAACTATTTCACAAGGGTTGTTTTGTTCATAAAAGTGTATCTACAGATTTACAGTCTTTGCTTTCGCAGTGTAAGTCTATGGGAAAAAGTGTTAATGGGCGCGATAGCATCATGTTACGGTGTAATTCTAAGGTTTGGCAAGTACAAACATTGGACATTCCGGCATTCTTCCTCAGGGCTTGCAATGATGTGGCTGGATAACTAGCTAGTCTTGTTGCTAAACATACTGTTAAATATAATCACTGTTTGCCAAAGTATACAGTGGTTTTGAATCTTGCTAGCATAGCATTAGCTTCCTGGCTAAAAGCTGAGCTAAAGGGTTTTATGAGGTAAGAAGACCGGAAATATCTCCTGTTGTCAAGTTTTGTTTAAGGTTCTTCCTATTTGGAAGTAGATGTTTTCATTGCAAAAGAACCTCATAGGATGGTAATGATTGTTCCAGGCATTAGTCAAGCCCTCAGGTGTTAGCAGGGATGTGGAGTTGTAGCTTGTGAAAAACACATGTAAATATAAATGAATAGTCATGTTTTGTTTTCATTGGTAAGGGACCATGGTATAAACGGGTTAAAGCACTTTGAAGGGTCCATAATCAGGAATTAATGGCCTCTCTGTCGTCCATTAGCTCCTGATAATGGACACCTTGTCTGGCACTAACCCTTTGATCTAATCTGCTCCTTTGTTGCGAGGACAGACGTTTTAAAAAAAAGTTTTACATAAATTTTTTTTTACATTAAATGAACACAGACACAGTGGATAACAGCTGTAAAACTTGCCATATGTTATTATGTTTGTAAAATACATTTTAATTTCACTTTATTGTTATTTTTTTATACTGGATCATGTGCTACTTTTGTGAATACATCTGGACTGCTATACACTAGAGACTATAGAGAGCAAAGAATTATGTACATATTTTGTATCTGTATGATTCTTCTGCCTGGTGGAGTTTTTCAACATCCAAAACAAAATGATGCCCTTTTAATAATAATTTGACACCAATGGTACAGATTTTTAATGCTGTAAAACCAAGCATGTATTATTTATCTGTAGATGAATAATAACAGATAATAACAGATATGTTTTGTACATATGAGTGTTGGGTTCTGTTACACCCCTGATATGGGAAGCATTGTGCCAAAGGGAAAATATTAAAAAAAACACTTTTGCTTTTTTTGGCAAATATGAAGTATTATATTGTTCTTATTTTGTTACTCTCTGTAAATGCAATACAAATATCAGACAGTGGCAATGGCAAATTGCCTTTTACACCATTTAACAGCACTCAGTCGGTGGGAGCAGCAGATGAATGGTATTATGTGTGAATGCAGTATTTGTTGTGGACAGCGCCCCCTGATGTGTACTGCTGGAAAGTGCAGGGACCTGAATGAGCTTACTGCATAACTACAGAACTATGAAAGACTTGCATTCCACTGTGACTTGGGAAAACTATTTTCCTAGTCACACCTGGATTTTCATTTATTTTAGGGGCTATGTGTGGGTATCATCTTGTATTGATTGGTTGAAATAAATGTGCATGTTTTTCTTTCTTAAAATCTTTTTTATATATAAAACTCTCCTGTTACTAGAACTATTTGGGTACTTTTTTGGATCCTTTTGATATGGGGAGTTTACTCTGATATTTGCTCTGTTTTGATTGGGCATTATCTGTTAAAATTCCTATGCAATTTTTTGCAGGGTCTAATAAAAAAATTAAGTGCTCTGATCAGGGACGTATTAAAGTGCTAACGACAAATTGAGCTGTCGGCCAGCGTAAGTAGTTTTTAGGTATTACTTTTGCCAAACAAACCTTAACCAACAAATAAGCATGTGATTAAATTATAACCACAAACCAGTTACCACACAATGTGGACCCTAAGGGTCCGGGGCCTTTGGGCAGTTGCCCATTTTCCATAGTTTGTAATCCAGCCCTCAGCCCAGTCCTATGAAAATGATACAGGGTTTGGATGCCTCTAGCTAACAGTTCAAATAATGTTTTTTCCATGGGTCCGTGGTTAGCTGTATCATAATGGGAGAATGTACAGTACAAAGCCTAAACAAGACTGTTTGATAGTTTGGTTTAAAACATACTTTGATTATGTCGCCCTGCAGTGGTAGAGGACACACTTATCATTTACTTAAAAAAGTAAAGGTAAAAGTACTAATTCCACAGTGTAAAGTACAAGTTATTCAAAATCGTACTAAAATAAAAGTGCAGAAGTATGGGGATTGTATATGTAAAGTACCAAAGGTAAAAGTAGCTTATGCAGTATACAGAATGGTCCATTTCAGAATAATGTAACCTTTATTATTTTACTGCACTGTTACCTTTGATTCATGAATGTGTTCTTTACTCTAATGTTAGTAAACGTGAAGCTCAATAATTTCAAATACTGCTAGGTAGCCTTATCTATATGCTAGTAACACAGCATAATTTAATAGTTGCTTATCTGTATTGTCAATATAAATCTGCAAAATAACTAAAGCTGTAAAATAAATATAATGGAGTAAAATAATACTTTTGTTTTCATGTATCCGAACATTCTTCTTAAGTAGGCCTACAGTACCTGAGAAAATGTATTGAGTTACTTGAGTTCCACCACTGGGGCCCCTGATACACAAGGGTCTACAACCATAAAAAACAACAACAAACTGACAAACAAACAAAACGACCAACCAACCAACCAACCCAAAAAACAAACAAGTAAACAAGCAAAAAAAAACAACAACAAAATTAACCAATAAGACTCCACCGGAAGTGTGTAATGAATGAGGTCATGCAGAAGGAGGAAACAGATCTGGATAGCTAAGATGGCGGAGGAGCAGCAGGAATCATCACAGGGAGAGGTGGAGGGTGAGAGAAACAGTTACAACACAAAATATTCAACTAACAGCGCGGCCATATCTCATGCAACTGCAGCCCACATCTATGCGAGTGTCCGCTCAGTGTTTCAGCCGTTGCCCTCTCCGTGACAGAGGCGGTTGACATGCAGCGGTGAGGGGGAGACAGAGGCCAGAGCTTGTTGGCTAACGCTTGCTAGCTACCATTGCTACACAAAGAAAAAACGCTTGTTTAGTTACTGACGGGGCAACATTCAGTGACAGTCTCATGGTTTTTGACCTAAGGAGATATTGAAATTATGTGCATAATATTAAAGACAGTACACCCCTTTTTGGTAGCTTAAACGATATTATTCGTCGTGACTAACGCTGGAAATTGTTTTGTTTTCGCACAGGTCGAGCTAGCCAAGTTGAGCTGACTGACGTTAGCTGGTGTTGTGGATTAGGTTGTTTTTTATGTTAACTGCTGACTGTGCTCAATGCGCGTGTGGTTGCTTTTGGAGACAGTTGGTGATGAAAACAGGAAGAGAAAATGTTGCTGTCTTCACTATATCACATTCGATTACTTATTTGTTTCATTTTTTTTTATACCATAACGGTAGCCGTTACAGATATTCTGTTTTCTATTAATGTATAATAAATAAATATATATAAAAATAATTACAATCAGATTGATATGCTGTATTTGTTAAATTTACTAAAGTGTCACAGAAAGCATTAGCCTTCTGCCGCCGGGGAAGCAATTTCTGTGGGAGCTGCATAATCTGTACAGGTTGTTCCGCCACCTGGTTAGCACAGCGGTAACAGTACAGCCAGATTGATTTGTGCATACAGACCACATTCACAAATGAGTGGCCCAGAATTATTTCAATGAGACGTGTCATGCATGCAGTAATACAGTATTTATAATATTTTACATTATGTTAACGTGTGTATTCTTTTTGGTGATAATTGCCAGAATGTTTTGCAGGTGCATGGATAGTATCATAAGATAATACAGCTGTATTGTTTGGATTACATTGGTGCAAAACAAACAACCTGCATTACAGTGTGCATATTTGGGTAGCTTCTACTACAATTGTTTCTTAGGCAAAATGGGTTAGTTTTCGTGTACACCTACACCCCTAACCTTACAAAGCTGAAATAATTTCTTAACTTCCGTATCTGTATATTATGACATACTTTTCTGCTCTTTGCTTGTGCATTTGCTGTAATGTAAATGTCTGGTACTGACCTTACAACATACTGCGCAACTGCATTATAATGTCTCAATTTATTCGCTATATTAAGGCACTGCAACAATGTGACATTCTACACCAAAGTACATTTTAACTGAGGATGAACAGTCAGTGTGGATTATTCCTACAAATATCATGAGATTAATCCTTTTGCAATAGCAATCAGTACAGAAATAATAAGATTTTTTCCCCAAATCATTAAGCCCTTAATATAAGAAGATGACACATTTTTCATTCTGATATGCTCCATACACACAGATCAGGATCTGATGCAGATTTTTAAATCTAGATGCCACATATTTCTTTTACAATTCATATGGGAACATCCTAAAGTCAAAGCTGAATTAAACTGTAGAGATACAAATCACAAGTTTCATAATCATACAGTATTATAAAGATTTTTTTTGACAATGATACAATTTTTGCTGATATCACAAAGTCTGTCACAATATGATTTCAATTTGATGCATTTCAGGGGCCTGTGATCCTTATGTGAAGATCAAAGTCAAAGTTTTATTTCTAAGCTCTTTCAGACATTCATTTGAGAAAATAAATCTATAATTTTTAATCAGATGGTACATTTCAAAACAAAGGTGTTTCTCTTAAGGATGATTGTACTGATAGTTTCACTGCATTCATAATATTTGATCATTGATGATTGTATTGATGTATCATTACACCACTATTAATCTGCGTCCATTCTCTTACAGGAGTGAATTGCCTCGCATATGATGAGGCCATAATTGCTCAACAGGACAGAATTCAGCAGGAGGTGAGAAATTATGTTTTGTTGAAGAACAGGATCAAATAGATTCCAGACTCCAGTGATTTCTTATGGAGTTAAACATCCAGAAAACACCCAATAGCTTTAGACCCACTGAAGCTTTGTTTTATGAAAATGAAATGTATAATTTTGAGTACATCCTGTCTTGTAACCAGTAACATTGACCTTGAGTTGTGAAGATATAAATTGTCTGCACAGCTGTCCTGGACATAGTCATCCATGAGTTACACATTTTACAGTGCATGCTCTAATTAATTTTTTTGTGTGTGGGTATTTAGATAGCCAACAGTAACCCTTTAGTGTCGGACAGACAGGACCTGGCAGTGCTGCAGAGGGAGTACGCTGAGGATGACACAGTTTATCAGCTCAAGATCAAGGTCAGTCCAGCCACACCACCTGGTCTTAGGTTTCTGCACCCACATCAGAGTGAATTTCCTCCACAGTCCAGGGTGTCATTTTTTCCACAGCCACAAAACCAAAGTGCAAGATGCTTACAAATACAGTTTTTCTGCTTTAATTTTGCAACGTTATTTGCTTGCCTTGTTGCAGGACCTACACAAAAAATACTCGTACATTCGTAAGACGCGGCCAGATGGGAACTGTTTCTACAGAGCTTTTGGCTTCGCACATCTCGAGTCGCTGCTAGATGACAGCAAAGAGCTTCAGAAGTGAGTGTAACAGGGGTGACTGCCTCTGCTGTCCTAACTATTGCTCTCAGCTTGACACTATTGTCATCTAAAGTCATTTTTGGCAGTCTTGTCTTCTCACGGCTGCAACGATTTTATATGTTTTATACAAATCTGTCACATGCAGAAGCAGTACCTAGTTATATAAAAATGTGTGTTTGTGCTCTTTGTCAGTTTGTCCTGCTGCACAGTTCTATTTAAAATCTAACAAACACTATGATGGTTGTAACATTTGCAGGGTTACTGAATACGTCATTTTAATTGTATTGTCTCTTCAGGTTCAAAGCAGTTGCATCTAAAAGTAAACTGGACCTGGTTAATGAGGGCTTCACCGAGTTTACCATTGAAGACTTTCACAACACTGTGAGTTTCTTATATATCAAAAAGAATTATTGTTTGTAGTATGAAATTATTATTTTTTATTTAAGTGAACAGTAACTGATGTCTTTTTGTGATTGAAATAGCAGATGTTAACTTTCCTAAGTGTCTCAGTATATCCAGTACATCTTGTATCCTGTCTGATAAAGTGCGTGATGCTGTAATTTGCTCGTTGCCCTGCCAACTCTGAATGGTCATCTGCCAGAGTACATGATGTATTTGGTCAGCTGGAGCGCTAGATTTGGCCAGTGGGACAGTAATTTGGCAAGCTGGACACGTACGTATCAATCTAATGTAAATAATGTCTTTCCTGCAAGTTCATGGACCTGATCGAACTGTGTGAGAAACAGCCGAGCCTGCAGGAGCTGCTGAACTCCTTCAACGACCAGAACGTGTCCGACTATGTGGTGGTGTACCTGCGGCTGCTCACCTCGGGCTACCTGCAGCGAGAGTACGGCTTCTTTCAGCACTTCATAGAGGGAGGACGCTCCGTCAAGGAGTTCTGTCAGCAGGTGGGTTTTTAAAATGTCACTTTAATGAAGTTAAAATAAACATCTAGCTGAGAGTCAGATCTCGCTCTCATAACTTATTTTCTTCTTTCTTCAGTCAATGGGAGAGGGTTTTTAAATAGAAAAGATGGTCACTGCACTAGAGGACTGGTGTTAAGGGCATAGACGTACATATTAACATGTCAGCATGTCTCACAGTATAAAGCTTTTTGTTGTTTAAAGGTGCTGTACTTGTAACACTGAGAAAAAGTTCAGTCTGCAAACAGCTTTTACCTTTCACTGAGGTGTGCTTGCAGCTAGCAACAATTATCCCTTTTTAGGGCTGTAACGATTCATCGAGTTACTCGAGTTACTCGATTACAAAAATTGGTCGAGGCAAAAACTCTGCCTCGAAGCGTCGTTAAATTCCGATGACGCGCAGCGATCTGATTGTTCCACACGGACTGTTGTTAAGGGAGCACACCTTCAAACATTCTGAACTTTATTGGCGCGATGGCGGAGAGTTTGAGAAAAGAGAAAAGACAGAAAATATCAAAAGTTTGGGATCATTACACACTAAACACCGAAGGTGTGTAAATACGGCAAAGCAGTACAACATCGATGATTCAGCATCTGAACCGTAAACATCCACATTATGCGGTTCCGCCAAGTGGCGCTGAAGCAAGGTAACGTAGCCTCTTTACATTGTTGGTCGCTGATTTTAATCACATAGCCTACTGTATTTATAACGATGTTTTGTCCATTGGATTCCATTCTGTTAAATGTGTCAATTGGTACTGACGGTGTGAGACACCGTGCATGTTTTTATGCATCAAATCTATGTAATAACATTTAGTGACATACCCTCGTTGTATATGTGTTTTGAACTTAATAGTGGCATCTGCTTTCATTGATCAACGCTGCCAGTCTGTTCCTGCTTTACTTCACACAGATTCCGCTCACGAGCTACAATGGGCGGGGAAATAAAATCAATCAATCAATCTATACATTATTGATTTATTCTCATGCAGCCGACATGAAAACTTAATAAATTTCACGAAACGTGCCAGTGGGAATTGCACAGGAGAGCGGTCAGGGTTCCTATGGGGCATAC
The DNA here is from genome assembly GCA_903364295.1 of Serranus cabrilla. Classification (NCBI taxonomy): domain Eukaryota; kingdom Metazoa; phylum Chordata; class Actinopteri; order Perciformes; family Serranidae; genus Serranus; species Serranus cabrilla. The sequence goes on along the minus strand of CAFUXE010000383.1, from coordinate 75,208 downwards.
ATACATTTTTTCTTTAGTGTGCAATGTTACAGTGTACCTCGGTGTTATTAGTTTACAAAACACATACACACCTCACAAGGTAATTGTGTATTAAATATGAATGTGACCATGATGAAAAATATGGTTTTACATTTAAATCAAGTAGGTTAAAAGTTATTTTTTAGGGCTTAAAATCCATCCAAGGAGGGGACAAACATGATCTCACATATGCAAGAGACAGAGAAGCTCTGATTACAACACACACAGGGGGAGTGTGACTTTTCTGCTCAGGATGCTTTTACTCTACTGCATCTTTATTTAGCAAACATTTGTTTACAGCTATATCATTGTTTTGAATGACACATATAGCACCTTTAAAAGGAGTACACATTCAGCAGTCCTTGGGTGAATAATGTAAAACATATCTTCTGTGAAAACAACCTCACCATTTATGTGCTTGTTTCTTTCTTTTTTTCTTCTTCTTCAAGGAGGTAGAGCCTATGTCTAAAGAAAGTGACCACATTCACATCATCGCCTTAGCCCAGGCCCTGAACGTATCCATCCTGGTGGAGTACATGGACAGAGGAGAGGGAGGAACAGTCAATCACCACGTCTTCCCCGAAGGCGGCGACCCACGCATCTTCCTCCTCTATAGACCTGGCCATTATGACATCTTGTACAAATAACACTCCTGGCCACAGCCCACCTCATTCTCCTCCTGCTGTACGCTACAGCAGCGGGTAAAAAAAACAACAACTTCAGCAGCCACGTTGATGAAGCATACATCTGTGTATGAGATTACACTCATGTATTTGAAAAAATAAAAATAAAGATAAATCACATTACATGCCTCCCTTACCCCCTCTTGCCCCAAATTCCCCAGTTTACCCTCAGTCATCACAAAATGGTTAATTAAAAAAATCTTTGAAAAAATAGAAGTGACTCCAGGCATTTAGAGTTGTACAGGTTTTTTTTCTTTTGTGGTTGTAAATGTTATCTACTTGCTTTATGTTGGATTCTTTTCCTTTGTTACACTGCGTTTCATTGAGTTTTATTAAAGGGATTTACATCTTATTTCTTGTGTCATTTATTTTTGAAGGAGTCAAATTTGGGGTGACATTTTTTCATTTTTTGATTGTATTATCAATCACATTTTTTTCTTTTCATGAAATAGTGGGAAATTACAATTTCTCTGAGAACTAGAAAAAAGAAAGATAAGCAATTTGGTAAAACAAGCAAAAGCAGAGACTTGCGACGGTTTTACAAATCTTCTTGCTGTTATACCTTATTATTAATCATTTATTAAAATCATGGATTCATTTTCAAAACACACCCAGCAGTGAAAATACAAGTGTTCAGCAATACAGATTTGTGACCGTTTTATAATTATGCAGATCCTCCGTCTACCTGCTGTATGTAAAAGCCTTAAAAACAAACAAACAATGGCCTTGATAAGCGCAAGGTCAATCATGACCACATGTGTGCGCTTTGTTTACACCTGCAGATGGACATGCGCAGTCGCATCACTGCTGCGAAACCTAATCAAAGATCGTCTTCTTCATCAGCAGATGCTGGCTCGTTACGGTTTTCGGGGACGTCACTTAAATTTCGCTGTTGGTACCATTAAATAAAGGCAGAGTGAGAGCTCCTCACCAGACAAATGTCAGCGTGAAGACAACCAAGGTCTCCGAGAAAATGTCCCCGTTTACAAAGTCACTGACGTTGTCAGGCAGGAGAATAGCTGCAGCTTGTGTCCGGCACCACTCTCTTACAGGTGAGTTCAACCAAACATTAGTTATGCAGCTTTAGATAGCTAGGCTCTGTTGATTGAAGTGTTTCTGCACCGGTAACATTAGCATAGGCTGTCAACAAGCTAGTTAGCCAACTACAGTGGGTTAGCAATAATGTAGTGGTTTTGTATGATAAAGACATTTGAGGAAATGCTCATTATACTTAACGTGGGTTGCAGTTGTGTGCAGGTTTGTTAACTGTTTTCCTAGCTAAGTGACGACAAAAGCTACACGCTTCAAGTTCATTCAGAAACTTTCATTTGAATACATGCCATCGAGTAGCACTTCTCTAAAGTTGTGCACTAATGTTACAGTCAGCTGCTAGTTTGTTTGCTACACTAAATTTAAACTATTGCAGTTTAATACAACGCATAGTGCAAAAAAAAAAGTGTAGCTTCATAATACTACGTTGACCAGTATGCCCTAAAATAAATAAATAAATAAAAAACAACCCCTGCTATACTATGGCATGTTGAAAAATGGATTTTGACAAAGGTTCTTGAAATTTAGATTACATAGGATGCAAAGTGTACTTACTTGATGTGTTACAAGGAAATGCTCACTCACTAACTCTTGTGATTTTCTCCCATCTGTCTGCTGCCCAGCTGAATTGATTCAAAACATGGATAAGAAAGCAACCTGGGACCGCTTCTACACCGAGAGCAACAGTGGGACAACCCCCTTCAAAAACTTTGAGTGGTTCTTCGGCTTTGATGCGGTCAAAGACTTCATTATGCCCCTCTTGCAGAACAAGTCCCACCCACACGGCCTGCACCAAGTCCTGGATATGGGCTGTGGCACATCAGCATTAGGACCCTGTATTTACAGACACTCTCCTCTCCCGGTGCAGGTCACTTGTGCTGACATCTCCCCCATAGCTGTGCGGCTAATGCAGGACCACGTCCAGGCCAAAGCCATTCAACCTCAGCATCTTTCTTCTCGGCTTGAGTTTGTGGAGCTGGACTGCACGCAGCTTCACAAGCACTACGGCTGCGGCAGTTTGGACCTCATAGTGGATAAGGGCACCACGGACGCCTTGTTGAGGTCTAAGGAAGGGCAAGCGAAGGCCAGTGTGGTGCTGAAGCAGTGTTTGAAGGTGTTACGGAGCTCTGGGTCTCTGCTCCAGTTCTCTGATGAGGACCCAGATGCAAGGCTACTGTGGCTGGAGACTGAGGGACAGGAGCCGGGGGTGCTGGCAGCGGATGTTGGGGTGCAAGAGGTTGGGGAGCTAAGGGGAATGATTTACTACTGCTACCAAGTGACTCCTCGCCCTGTTGTATAGCCATGTTTCTGTCTGGATGGTCAGAATGTGAAATCAGTAAATTATTTATTATAGGACATTATTCTTAATCATTCTGTCCTTATTTTTCTTTGATCAGTATGGTCAGCTCTATGACAGCATGGAGTATGTGTTCAGTCAGATTTGGCAGTCCCTCTCTCATTACTTGTTTTCCTCTGTTATCTTCTAGTCATAGCAGAAAGATTTAATTTGTTCCAATACATAGTATTCATGCCAAACTGAATTGTATATACTGTCTGTTTACATTTTGCTCTATGCAAGCCAATAGGATTTTCTGCGTATTCTTTGTATTTTCTTTTAATTCTCTTCTCTCTTTGTAAGGGCAGCTGCAGTACAAACTATAACTAAAAGGATAAAGTAATGTGGTGCAATGTAAATAAATACATTTACTTAAGTACTGTACTCATGCAATTCTGAGATACTTGAGTATTTCCATTTTATGTAACCTTATACTTCTATCACACTACATTTTAGAGGCAAATATTGCACTTTTACACCAACACAGTTAGCTGCCAGCTTTAGTTACAAGTTACATTTGAGGCTGAGATTTAACATAAAAACCCCCCCCAGCATTTTAAAATGTATATGAATGTTTATGAATTAAACCAAACATGTAAATTAAGTGGTTAAAATTAGCCTTACCTGGACAACTGTAAAATGCTAGTTAATGCTTATCTAATCAATATTAATTATATTAATCCAATAATATATTTGGAATATATGATAGTTAGTTAACGGCTGATAGTGAACCATTACTAACTAAAACACACCCATCAAAGTAAAAACTCAGAAAATCGTCTGCAAAATTAAACTCTGCCTTCAAAACAATGTTACATCTACTCTAATTAAAATGTCATTTAAAAAATAGATTTTATACTCACATTTAGAAAACACAAAAACTCTGTAATATGAATGTTTATTTTTTCCCCAAAATATTGTATACATCTTTTCAAACATGAAGCTGAATATGTAAAGTGCCCAACATACAATATGTGCTGCATACAGTAGAAAAAAGGGAGAAAAACAACAAGAAATTCTGTTCATGCCCGTCCCCAGATGTGTTCATATGTCTCAAGTATGTTAGTGTGTGAACAATTCAGAAAAGCTGTAGCAAAGGGCAACACAGCCCTCTAGTGTCTGCTTGAGTTTTTGCCTTTAAATCTGTGTTGATAATCCGCAGAGTGAGGTATTCTGTGAGTTACTTAAAATCATGTTTAGGCTAAAGAACTTCAAATATTTGTGCACAAAGACCCTGTAACATTTGACATCCCCCCTGTGATTGAGACATATAGAAAAAAATATTCCATTTAAAACAAGCTGTAGAAGGTGACTGGATCCTCACCGTCCTCTTCCTCCAGCTGCGCGTCCTTGCAGAAAGGTGGAGGGAGGAGGTCCTGAGGGTCCACCAGGCCAATGACGTTGTTGAAGAAGCTGAAGCAGAAAAAAAAGGAAGGACACATAATGAAAATATCCAGATAAAAATGATTGATGCTTCTGTAGTTTAATAAACCAGGAACACAAAGCTTCGGAACCTTTCATAAAACCACAATTCGTTGTTTTTTTACTAGTAGTTATATTAGCTAAGCTAAGCTCACAATCTCCAGGTTCAAATTTAATATTTAACTGTTTTATCAATCTTTTGTTCAAACTCTCAAAGACACTGCTATATGTACAAGCAGCTTTTTATGACCCATATTTCCATTTATTATCAGGCAGGGTGCTCTGGTGACGTGTAATTATCACAGGAGCGAAGGAGGAAGTCATGTGACATCGTTAGAGAAACAAACAGGGCTTAGACCCAGGAGACCACTCTCAGTGTCTATGTGAAACAAACGGTGTGTTCCACCCACACTACCACAGAAAGACAAAGATGTAGCACGTCCCAATACATGATAGTATGTCAATTGCAGTATGCTAAAAAATACCAGGATGTCCTACTGTGTCCTGTTGCATTTTACAGTATGTAAAGCAGCATGCAAATCCTCTGTGGAGCATTTATGAACAAGAGGGTCAAAGTACTACAGAGCAGGGAGTTTCAAAGATATAAAAGACATAAAAATAACAAATAAATTACATACATTAAATACTCAGATGGCTCCAATTGGACGTAGTATTTTGTATTGTTCACGGATAGATTGTGGCAAGTTGAATAGATTGTTATTATCAATGTACGTTGTAATATAAATGGTAAAGAAAAACATAATATACTGCTATGAGGTTTCATATAAAAAAAAAAAAAAGTAAAATCTGAATATGTTTTTTATGTTAAATCTTGTCCTGAAAAGTAACTAAAGCTGTTCGATGAATGTAGTGGAGTAAAAAGTACAATATTTGCCTCTAAAATGTAGTAAAGTAGAAGTATAAAGCTACATAAAATACATACATGTCATTTAAAATGGTCCTTTAGTAAATGTGCTTAGTAACATTCCACCACTGTATAAGTATAATAGTAACATAAGTATAAAAATGTTATATAATATAATATAATATGCACCTGTACATGCTCCCTTGGTACAAGGACAGGTTGATCTCCTGTGAGATTTAGTTATTACCAGTGTTATTAGTGCCCCTTTGTGGCAAGTCAATGTATCTTTGAGATTGATAAAGCTCTATATTTATTTCTCGAACAAGCTTCTGTTGAGAAATCTTTCACTTCCCATTTGTGGGTTGTCATGTGCACTGACCTGGTCACCACCCATCCAGTCCTCTGAGTATGGAACAGGGTGCTGACGGGGATGCATCCAAACACGGTGACAGTGCTCATGTACTTTGCTGCAGAAAACAGAGGTGGATCACAAGTTAGCAGAAGCCACATAACCAGACAAACTGGTTTGTTGGAGAAAAACACAAAAGCAGTGATTAGGCTGACAAAGTCATGTGCTACCACATGACTCCTCTGATTTAGCTTCCTCCTACTGTACCTGTTCCCTTTTTCCTCTGCAGCTCTCCTGACCAGGTGTTGACCAGGATTCCCTGTCCCGGACCAGAGGAGCTGCCCAACACCACGTGTCCCATCAGGGAGGAATTCTGTGGGATCTCCAGAGGGTGGAAGTCTGCGGACAGTGACTTCTTGCAGCAGGTTTGGTTCTTGTGGTTAATCTTGTACATGACGCCCTGGAGGACAAGACAGCATTATACAGCTGTTGATGCTGTGAATGTTATCTTCTCATGTCCACATAATGCTTTGTTGCCATTACCTGTCTGTAGAGCAGAAGTGCATCAAACATGAAGGTTTTATTGTTGTAAGTTCCAAGCTCTCTGATGCGGATGCGCTTTCCCAGTGCGTCATACATGTACTTGGCATAAGCCGTCAGCTTTTCACTTTGGGTAGACTTAAAACAAGAGCAAATATGTAAATAAATTCTGACAGTAATACAATCTTTTTTAATGTAACGTCAAGTTCGGTTTGGGAAATAAAACTTACCACAGAGAGGGCTCCAGTCAGCAGAGGTGGAGATGCTGTTAAAATGAAATATGTGTTATTATAAATGGAGTATTTACACAGCTGCAGCATAGGCCTCTATGAGGGAATATCCTCATAAATGGTAAAGTGAAATTCAGAAGAAAGTTCTATATAAAAATTCAACATGTGTGGTTGTACTCACTGCATGGCTGGGGTCTCTGAGCGAGGCAGCCCGCTGACAGGCACACCAGCAGGGCGAGGGTTCTCATGCTGTCTGAAAGTAGATACACTCTGCTGTGCACACAGATATGCTGCGACCTCAGCGCGCTCACTTCCTTATAAACAAGCTGCTGAGGCTCCCGGTCCACATCCTGTGCCAGGTTTTCTGTCTGTCCTCAGGCGCTTTAACTCTGTCCTGTCAGAATAAAACACTATTAATAGTAATATGGGGGGTTAACTCTAATTATATTTTTTTAAATTGCAAAAAAAATGATTTCATTATAAAGTCATGCTTATTAATTTTCCTCTTGTCTCTGGACCTTTTTACTTTAGAAACCTTTCGTGTTGCTCTTTTATGTGTGTGTAAATGGGTGGAGTCTATTTAAAAAAACAGACTCCACTAGATTTAAAAAAAAAAAAAGTTGTAGATGAAAAAAGATGTAATAATATGTGGAATAGTGTATGATGATGATTATATGATGTAATAATATGAAATATGAAATAATTTGCTAATTATTTTTTTTGACAAGTTCGGCAATGCTGCCTTAGTCACAACATTTCAGGGAATGAGTTTGTATAGGGTTGAGTTATATATGTATATATATATATATATATATATATATAGAGAGAGAGAGAGAGAGAGAGAGAGAGAGAGAAATATTGTTATTTCCCTATTTCCCATCATGTGACATTCAGATCCCCCAAACATTCCAGTGGATGTTTTATATATGGAGGTTGTGTACACAAAATATACAACTCAGGAGACTTTGAACATACTGTAAATAAACTGAAATAACTGAAAATAATTTGATTTAGAAATGTTTTATTTTGTTAAAATAACACATATTATAAATGCAGTGTTTTAAAGCATCACTTTATTCATTGATATGAGTTAACCATTCATGAAAAATGAATTAATTCATGTTTTTGTTAAAAAAATGTCTGTAAAAGAAAAGAAATGATCAAAATCTATGGAATGACATGGTTTCATTTGCTTTATTTTAAAGGATTAGTTAAAGGACGCCCTCAGGGCTTCTTGATGAACAAGCTGAAGAAGTCGACTGGCTCCTCCTCACTCATCTTTGCTTCCTGGCAGAAGTCTGGAGGGTTGAGCTGACTGGGGTCTGAAATCCCTTTGATGTTGTTGAAGAAGCTGGAGAACAGAAAGAGCTGTCACTTGACCAAATATTTCAGATTGTCAGTGTGTGGTCTGTCACCATCACACAGAGTGATTTCAGACTGTGGATGTGAATGTAAACTTACCTTGTCAGAATCCACCCAAACTCGTCAGTGTGGTACACATTGCTCACAAAGATGCATCCAAACTCAGTAACTGTGATCATGTACTTTCCTGTATAGATGAAAATGAATGTGTTAATAAACCTGGACGGACAGACAGAATGACATTCCTTACTGTTTTTGTTCGCACTCTAACCTGATTTGTCAGGCATATCTCCTATCCAAGTGTTAACCAGGAGTCCTTCTCCAGGTCCAGACGAGCTGCCCAGAACAGCCTGGCCCAGCAGAGTTGCATCCTTTGGGATTGCCATAGGTTGAAAGTCGACCTTCAGAGGCTTCTTTGTGCATGTGCGGTCATGGTCGTTAATCTCATACATGACGGCCTAAAGGAGAAAAGTTGTGGGATGAGAACAACTGTTGCTTATTTAGATTCATCCTAAACTTTTTTGATATCCTATAGATTTAATACCACAAAGCTGCTGCCTCAGCTTACTTGCATGTAAATGTATGCACAAGAAAACCCAAGATTTGAGAAATAGTAAACGGGTTTCACTGTAGAACAATTAATACTAAATATGACAATAATTCTAACATCTGCAATTGTCATTATGCTGCATAAACTATTAAATCTGTACTAACTAACATCTACAAAGAGTTTTTAACTGGTTATTGAAGCCTCCGTATGACATAACAGAACCATTAGTGAGAAGATTTCTATAAAAATGTTCTTAATGCCTGTCATCAGGTTTGATCTCCCACAAGATGAGCAAAGGTTTAATTTTTTTCAGGCAAAGTTTGACAGTGAGTAGCAGTTAGCTTGGCATGCTACTACAACGTAACATTAGCTGGTCAGTCTCCTGGGGGACAGTCCTGTGTCCCATCTACTTACCCATCCCACCAAACCCAAGTGGACCTTGTCCTTCTTTATACTGTGTTTCCCATTGGGCCCCAAAAGGAATGAGTTCTTAAACCAGGAAGTAAGTTAGCATGTTAGCACCCTGGGGTCTAACAATCTAAGCTCAATGCGGATTTTGAATTGGTTGGTGATTAGATGCATGAAATAAGGTCTGTGATTAACACGAGCTGAAGAGATGTTCGCCTTATGTTGTGTGACATAAAATACATTAGTAAATTCCCATATACCTCACAGTTTTTCAGTGTTCCTAAAAAGGCGGTTGCTAACAAGTGGCTGAATGAGACTACAGTGGTTGTCAGGGAAATTAACAGTCATTAGCCGTCTTAAACCGTGAGATTATGTTAATAAAGAATTAACTAGGCTATGGTTTTGCTAGCTTGTCAATTAAATAATTATTTCGGACGTCCAGATCCTTGCTTTGTTTACCTCTCTGAAGAGCAGCAGAACGTCATACGTGAATGTCTTATTCTCGTAAGTTCCCATCTCCATAAGGCGAATCCGTTCTCCAAGGCCATCGTACAGGTATTTGGTGTACTGCCACAGCTTCTCATTCTGCGTGGACTGAAGTCAGATTGTGCAAGGTTAACATCTCCTTCTTTCACATATTGTAGCTGTGCCTAGTCATAACTCTCAAGTCCTGCTTTATGATGCTCATATAACACATTTTGAAACACTTACCACAGTAAAGGCCCCACTCAGAAGAGAAGGACTTGCTGAAAAAGAAATGTGAATTTTTGAGAAAGCATAAAAAAAAAAACATACAAACACTTTCCCTCTCTGTTCTTTTACTTACCGCATGGTTTAGGCTTCTGAGCCAGGCAGCCGGCCAGTAAACACGTTAATACCAACAGCCTCATACTTTTGGTTTCCAAGCTCCTGTTGTCAGGCTGCCACAAACACTCTGGCGCTTGAGAGGGGAGCTGCTTCCTTATAAATACAAACACAAAGGGCAGGAGGAGTGAGTCCTGCCTCCTTGGTTTATGTTTAACCCTATCCTGAAAGTCATGCATTGGAGTGGAGAGCTTGTTATCAGGCTCAAATCGAGATAAAAGACAATAAAAGCCAGTAACACCTTCTAAATGACATCTGTCCTACTTTATGTTCATGGTTTTCATGGTGGATACAATTGTACATAAGACTTTAGGTATAACTTTAAGAGAATATTATACAAATTGAATACCTGTCACACTGATAAAGTACATTACACAGGTAAAAAGGGGCAAAAATACACTATTCTTTAGTTCAATAAGTTAAAAAAAATTCATGTTCATTTGTTAAGTCAGCGCATAGTGGGTCAGGGGTAAAGAATGTTGTTGTCGTTCACAGAAGACACTAAGGAGGCTGATAAACCCAGAACTGGATTTTCCTTTTTTTGCTGAGTGGAGGATCACATGAGCTAATACCTCCGTAATGACATCACTGTCATATGATGTGCAGGTGTGTGACTGCTGCACAAAGTGCACCTGCTTCCTAATGTTTCCCATTACTTTACAATGCTTTCCAAAAACTTAATATTTCACTTGCCCTTGACTTAGACAGTAAAAGTTGAGGTCATACATTGCAGGCACAGTAGTAGTTCTCCTTTATTATTATGTTTTGGAGGAGAAAAGTGCAGATACAAGAACAATACTTTGTTATCATAACATAATCTATTGTTTTATAATCTGATATTATGGCCAAATGTTTGTCAGCGGCAAATAAACTTTCACATTAAAAGATTGCCTGAGCTTGGCGGTGTGCAAAAGTCACCTGACTGGCTGAACTTTGGAGCAGCTGTGTTGTATTTACATAAGGGAATACTCAATCACAGTTTCATATGGGTTGAATAATGAATAAAACATTCAGATTAAAAGGTGCTACTGATTTTTATATTTAGACAAAGTTGTTTTCTATTTCCAGTTGGTAAATGGAACGGTTTTTATATAGGAAAAAAACAAACTGTTCCAACACAGATGGATTATTATCTCTGCGTGTTCACAAGAGCAGTGAAAGAACATATCTGCACGAGCTTCAGTATTTGTCGGTGTCAGGTGATTCCTGCGCTGTCAATCCAGTTAGACAGCAATCCAACCACATAGTGAAGACCTCATGATCGAAGACAAAAACATTTAACTGTACTTTATGATTTATTGCAGTGGAAACCAGGTTTAGCTTGTAAAGCATAAAACATATTTCAATGAATGATATAAAATCTATATTTTTATTTAATTGTACATAGTTTAATTAAAATATATTTTCATTTAAAAAAGATTTTCTGAATAAAATGTTGAATTTCTTTTTCCATTCTGAACATGAGACATATTCACCTGTCTGATGAAATATGGATATGGACATAAGTTAAATGACATCCAAGTCTATGGTTTATTGTACATTTAGCGTTTCAGTTTGAATGTATTTCAAATAAATATAATTCTGTTGATGACATTTTTTTCCATAAAAAAGGTATCTATAAGTTGGGCTAAGCAGTTATGTAGTTGAAATACATAATTTATGTCAGTTGTACATGGATTATAAATGCATAGATTAAAGTAACATTTCATTTAATTTACTGCACACATACAGTAAAGATGGACAGCATAATTTAAAGAGAAGCAAAAATACATGGCACCCTAATGTGTGATAGCAGAATTCATAGGTCAAAGTAAAAAAATCTAAGTAGACTTTAAATACATTTCTTTTGTTTCAGTGGTTTTATTTACAGCTGTGATTGACTTATTTGCATTGTCTATCTTTATATACAGTCTATGGTTGGATCATGTGGCTGTTTGACCACTGGAGGTAGCTTGAGCAGCTGGCAAACACCATTGCACTCTGGTCCATGCTGCTCTTCCAGGAAGTATCTGAGCCCTTTGGCAGCAAGGTTGGAGGGGCCTTTGGGGATCTTGGTGGAGTGAATCTGGGGGTCGGTAAGGTAGGTCAGCCCTTTACCATTGGCGGTCACCCACCCTGTAAACAAAAAATAATGATGATGCATTAACATTTTAAAAATACACACTTCAATTACAGGGATTTCAGTGACACACACCTTGCAGATCTACAACAACTTCCTGGCACTCAGACAGCAGGTAGGTGAAGTGCCCAAAGGCGAGGCCATATTCTGTAGCCTCGAACGTCTTTTGCTTCTTCCCAGTGTTGTTGGTTAGTTTGACAAAGTCTCCAAGCATGTAGGGCTCCACTGTTACACAGCCCACGATCTCATCTTTATTCAGAATCTGGTCACAAGCACAGGAAACAAGAGGGGGATTAGGAGGTATTTATAGCCTGTCTTTGTGCTCAGAGACATGCAAATATACAGGTATGTGTTTCTGTGCAGTGTAATTTTCTTGTGTATTCCAATGGCTTTAAGATGTCTCCGATGGTTAATTAAATGTGGTGATTGAAGTACACTTTTTTTTTTACCAATAGTGCTTCTGAGGGGATGAAGAAGATCTGCGCCATGACTTCCTTGTCGTAAAGACTCTTGTTGAATTCCGTCACATAGTACTGGGCCGTCATCTGTCTCTCCACGTCTTTCAGGTGAAACTGGATCTGCTTTGGCTTCAGGTAATCTTTCCCCACATAACTGTGGGCAATAATAAACAGTCAAAGTGAGACTGACATTCATGATGTTTATCTTGTGCCTTGAATGTGCAGCTGTATACCTGCTTAACCTCTCCTCCTGGTGTAAAAACTGCACCCATATTGCCTCTCTCTGGTTCCCCTCCTTCCCCATTTGCTCCCCGATGTAAGCACACGTCTCCCTGGCTGTCCACAGTCCTGTGGCTTTGGAGAACTTTAAATGAAGAGCACCTAATAGGGATGATATGTAATAATTGGACAGTTAAATCAATGCTTTATGTTCATTTCTTAAAAGACATAGTTTTCATTCACAAAGAATGGATTGCGGCTGCTAATAGCAGGACCTATTCACTAAAGATATTTATTTTATTATAGCACAAATACGGCAATATTGTTTTGAAGCTGAGTCCAATTGGCCAATACACACAATTGCAATTATCCAAGTGGAAGACTTTAAATGCGCTAGACTAAAGTGTGGGTGAAAAGACTCATCATTTGCCAGTTTCTGGTCACCTGACCTCCTGGGTGAGGGGTGGAGTCTATAAATTGTTTGTTCACCCCTCATTTCGTCCTTTGCACTCCTTGCCAACACACCTGTCCATCCATGTCCAAGTGTGTGCATCTTCATGTTAAAGTGAGTGATCCATTTATAATTTTGATGATTTCATTTTGTAGTAGCTTAGCTACCATGTGCTCTGCTGCTAATCCTTTGTTCCCAGACATGTGCTGTGAGCCATGTCAGATTGTTTGTTTGTTACTTTAAACATTCAACTGTTTAGATAGGACTGCCATCCTTATTTATTGTTTAATGTTTAGTGTTTGATCACTCACTTGTCAAATTGTTAATTGTATTCTCCTTTGTTTATATCTTTTGATGCTGTGGCAAAAAGAACAGAAACCTCAAAGAAAAATAAAATCTACTGGTGTTGCATCAAACCCTGTCTTCTCCTTTGACTACTTCCAAACTCTACTTATTACAATTGATGTCTTCTGACCGAGACTCTGCCTGCTCTCCACACACCCACTGGACCAAACCAAATTCACCATACAGTTCCTTCACTGGGTTGTGAGGGGTGAAGCCCTGAATAAAAATTCCCCCTGAATAAAAATCTGATGATGCAGAGACATTTTGATTAACTTACTGTGTGCAGTTCTGTATGTTTTGAGTTTGAACTCTTTCTTGTCACTGTGAAGTCTTATCATCAGACATTCATGGCAGACACCAGCCAGCAGTGCCTGGTAATCCTGCTGTGACAACAAGTACTGACTCTTAGGGACACCAGCTACAGTGCTGTGATTTCTGCAGCTGTAGCACAGAGGGTTCTTCACCTGAGGGACACTTGTTTTTTCTGAAGAAGTCACGTGTTGATGCTCCCCCAGCAACTCAAATGAACTGTCTGTGGAGGTTTCAGTAGGAGCACTCTGCTCTGGGACCAACTGGGGGAGCTTCGGGTGTGAGATTGCTAAAGAGTTCGTTGTGGCAGTTTCTTCAGATACTGAGTCAACTTCAGTGATAATATTTGGATCAACTTTAAGGCTCTGAAGAGGTCTGAATTCCAATCCAGATGTGTGGTTTTTGTGTGTGGGATCATGAGCTGTTTCACTGCACTCAGAATCAAGTGTTTCCAAGTGAAAGAAACTCTCATCAGACCCTGGTGACTTGCTATATTGGCCAGTTCCAGCTTTTGATAGGCTGCTGCTCGGCTGAGGTTTTGTGTTTGTGGGGGAGTTCGGGTCAGTTGAAATTTTCTCCCATGAAGACTTGGAACCGAAACTGTCACTGAGGGAGCTGGAGGACGTCTTGAGAGCTAGCTGGGATAAAGAGTGTGCTGCTCCTTCACCTAGAGATGGTTTCACAGACACACCGTCAGTCATCCAGTCATCCTCACTGGCCAATGTCTCAATTTCAGCTTGTATCACTTCAAACTTTTCTGAACCACCACTCGCATTAGAAGAGGATGTGGCTGGTTTTGCAGATCTGGGAACTTTTTGGGGACACGAGTTCAAACCCTGTACATCTCGCTTCTTGTTTCCATCAGTGGACTGAAGCATGCTGTCTGACCTATCATCATCATCAAACTCAGTGGTTGGACAGCTCTCTATACGTGCATTTTCCATGCCACTGCTTCCTGTGAAGCCATTGTTGCTGGGCCTGGGAGACCCTGAACTACTCAAGGAAAAGTTCTGCCATGAAGAGCCGAGGTCATCCGTGGTTCCTTGAGTGGAACAAAGGTCCGAACTTTGAGGTGGGGGCACAGCAGATGAATTTGAACCTCTATGTTGGGGCTCCTCACCTTTGGGTGGCACTTTGCAGGCCTCTGTGCAACATTCTGTGTTGAGTGTACCTATGGTTGTCATCAACGCAGTTATACATAACCCCTCCCCGTCTATCTTATCTTCGGTTCTCTGACAGTTTGTTTGGGTTGTCTCACACACTGATTCATGATACTTTTGGAATCTCTGCATCACATTGGCAAAACCTTCCAGAGTAAAATTAACCATTTTGTCTTCATTATTTCTGTAGCTGTCAGGGATAAAAGACCCCTTGTCTGAGTTAAGGAAAGGCTCCACTCGCAATAAAAGCTTGACTTGGGAGACCAGATTCATGATCTCTGCACACAGGCCATCTTTGTCTTGAGTATCTGCATTGCAGTAATCATAGAAATTGGCTAAAGCTTTTTGGGAAGCTTGAGTTGCCTGCTCTACAACTTCCTGCGGAGTGCCGAGCCATTTGTGGGTGACAGTGAGGGAATAGGCCGCCTTTAGGAAGGTGTGGAGCTCCTGTTTGCTGGTGACCAGCTCCCCCTCTGCTTTGGTGAGCAGGCCGATTGCAAATGCCTCTTTAGCCTTCTGGAGGAAAGACTGCCTTTGACAGACAGGGCACTCCACTGAGAAGCTGTATGATAACAAGCAGGTCCCTTGAGTTGCCTGAAGGAAAAAAGAGGTCAGAGAGGAGCACAAGGATAATTAAATCAGCAGGAAGTAAAACTTCTTCAGAAATGTCAGATTTTTAAAAACCCCTGATGTATATTAATAGTAGCAGTCTCTTTTCCAACTCATTTTAAAGCATTTGGAGCATTTCAACCAAAAATAAATTGGTCTGGAACCCGAAAAAGGTTGACAACACCAGTTGGCATATCAGTCAATAGAACAACTTACCACATTGGTCAACACATAGAGTGAAGTGTACTGGCTGTATACCACTGCCATCTTAGCTGCCTGGGCTGCTGAAAGAAGACGATGACTCCTGTCCCCAAGTAAAGACTGCGCCACACAATCAGACAGAGACAAGTCTTTACACAAAGCCAGCAATAATAAAATACACAGTTATATTGGTTATACTTACCAAATCCATATCTGGATTAGTCCTAAAAGTGTGGAAGTCCTCATCATTCATAGACACCAGTATGTTGGCCAGTATGCCAAGAGATGTCCCAATGCCCTATAAAATATACATGCCGAGCAAAGGTTTACGACAGTGTGTAAACTGTGACATGTTTACAAGGTCATAACTGCGATGGCCATATTGTCGTTGTCTTCCAGCTACCTTTTTATCAGGTTGAGGTAGTGCGTAAAAGCCAACCAGAGAGGCCCAGATTAGCTCTGCAGCCTCTAGCCAGAGGCCTGAAACAGAGCACAAAGCAGCCATGACATCACTGTATCACCAGAGTAAACTACTTTCTTTCACGCTGGAAAAAGATCTTACCTAGCTTTTGCAAAACCATTCCACGTACTTGAGCACTAACAGCCTGTACAAGAGCCCTCTCACTTTCAGACTGGTACACCCAGCAACCTGTGCAAGCAAGCAAACATTTGCTTTTTATTCAGCTTGCAAACAACAACATTATAAATCAGTTGTTCCCAACCTTGTTGGCTTGAGGTAAACCACTGCAACCCTTTCTGATCAACTTCAATGTTTCCCAATATATGTATAATAAAATACCTTATGTAAAAGTGGCTATTGTTAATGCAATCTGTGAAAATGTAGGTTATGTCAGCAATCATACTGCAGCTACTACAATTACTATTACTATTAGGTTTATTCCTAGTAGCAATACTAAGTGTCAACTATTTATCCATTACATTTACATTCTATTTAAACCATTTATTTATTACCTTAAGCTCATAATTTAAACTGTTTAGTGAGTACTTTAAGTAAACCATTATGCAATGCTTTGAACCATTTATCCATTACTTTATAGCTTAATAGCTTCATAATGCTGTTAAGTCCCAACTTTTTATTTAGCTATTTATGCTTATATTTACATTTACACATTTATTTCATTCTTTATATTTTTACCTACCAGTTTATTACTTTTTTTTATATTTCTGTACCCCTTATCAACTGCAGAAGTACAAATACCATTGGTTGGGAATCACTGTAATGCATCATCAAAGGCAATTCTAATAAAACCTGCTGTACCTGTGGCCCCACTGTCGTTAATCAGACTGCTCAGTATGTATTCTGCCTTCTGGAGTTTACCTGAAGGGAAGATGATTGTTAAAATCACATTTATCCAGGACTTTATAACAAAACACCAAATATCTCTATAAAAATGATGTGTAATGGTTTTGACAATACTACTAAACTTAGAATAAAAGCCCTCCACCCCCACTGTACCGGAGTTAAAGCAGACTCGGGCCTGCCGTATGACTAGCTGGGGGGCCACAGGGACGTCACGGTGGTGTTTGTGGAGCAGCTTGGTGATCTTTAACAGCCTGCTAGACTCGTCTGTCCAGTAGAGGAAGCGGTCGACTAAGAAGACCACTGCCAGTGCTGTGCGTGCCTTCTGAGCCACGATGGAAGCTTTCAAAACAGCCTGGAAACACAACAAACACACTGACTGAATATTTATTTCCAGTGACAAAACCATGACTTCTGATGTGTGATTATTACCAGCAGCTGGGATAGGTGCTTGCTGATGAGGTCACTGAGGTTGGTCTTGTCGATGGCACTGACTGACTGCTTATACTGCCACTTCTCCGGCACAAAGGGCCACTTCATCTCCATCGCCTCCTGCAGGAGGGAGGCCAGCTCTGCACACAGCAGGTCTACAGGAAATAAGTGGAAGTGGTGCATATTAGTAGCATATAAGATCTTTATTAGTCAATATGAAGCATGTATAACAACTACTAGGCATTAAAATTGGTTTACCTCAATAACCAATAATCCAATTTACTGTTTGATAGTGTGTAAGGAAGTTATTGTGAATTAATTACAATCTGCTAAGTGTGGGCATTATTAGGCGTTTGTACCACAATAAAAGTAATTCTCCCCAAATGACACTTCAAGTGATAAAATTGTCAAACAGGTAAAAATCCACCATAGCATACATGGAAAACCTCAAATGTTTTTTTTTACTAACTAATATTGAATTTGCCATGAGAAAAACCATACACTGGGGACAACATAACACTTAACCATAGCAATTAATTTGTTCTACAAAAAACTGCTTTTAAAAAAACAAAAAAATGTCCTTCCTTTGGTAGTAAGAGGTATTTTACTGTACTCCATGCTGGATTCAGTGAGTAGCTGTTAAAAAAGAAGAAGGAAAAAAGCATTTGTCCCTCAGTCTCGATACAACCCATATGTGTGGTTGGATGTGACTGCAATTCTAGCACCAAATCCCAGTTTGCCTTTCTCCTCTGCCCACATGAAATCTGAACACACAGCACCATCGTGTGTCTGACCTCTGCAGCTGCAGTAGTTCAGCCTCTCGGCCTCAGTGGGCTGTTTGGACTGTGGATCTGCTGCCTTTGCTGCTCTGAGGCACTCTTCCAGTAAATCCCCCACCTCCTGGCTGTCCATCCTGGTACACAGATGTCAGATGTGTTGCCTGGGATGAGGGGATTTCCCCCTTTATTGCCCTCTTCACCCCTGTTGTTAAAGTGATTCAAGAAGGGGGATCCCGTGGAATTAACCACAGTGCTGTTGAGAAAGGATTGCACCATCAGGTCTGTTTGTACATTTCAAAACATGGGGAACAAACTCAAATAAATGGACAAATAATATGACACAAAGGAAATCCCCCATTTCTCGTTTTTTAAAATATTATTATTATTATTATTATTATTATTATTATTATTATTATTATTACAGTAAACTATAGCTGGTATGTTTCTTTATTCCCATGAAATACTGTCTATTTTACGCTTCTCTAAAATAGTTCAAATGTGTCTATTTTATAACAGTTAACTATACTTTAACTTTTAACAACGTTACCTCCGGAGTATGAATTTACTCTCAGTCTATAAGGACAACTTGCAACTAAAGTGACCGTAGAGCAAACACACATTATTATGGAGTAAGAGGATATTGTTTAGTACGGTTTTTTTTTGTAACCTACTTTGTCAATGAGAAACTCATTTACAACACAACTCAAGAACGGAAGGCATTGTTGTTTATATCGTCACATTTAAAATGATTTCCTCCTAAAGTTTAAGACAGGATTGCCACTTTTACTCAAATGTCCAATTGATGAAATATCACTTTAAAAATCAGTAAATAAGCAGCACCCACCGTGTTCGCCTGAAGGTTTTCCTTGTCTTCCTCTAAGGGCAGTCCTAAACGGTGCTGCCTTCAAATGCACTCGGGATTATTGTAATTTCCAACATGTCAGAGCTAGTCCTTGTACTCTTTGGTGATGAGCTGAGTGCAGCGTTGGGAGGGTTGCTTTAAAAACATTGCAGTGGAATATTTCCGTGTTATGCAATGACAATAATACAGTGTACCTTTACTTTGTTGTATCAGCACCTTATATTATCAATCCGATTAGATATTATGCTATTAACTTAACGATCATGCTATAAACCAATAGAAAATCTGTACTTTGTACTTGATTTGTGATGTGATGTTCACAATGTTTTTTGTAATAAAAAATAATAGGTTTGTGTATGCAAAAGAATCGTCTTCTCATGTGTTTTTCTACCACAACATACTACACTGCCCTGAAATATAATTTGTAACATATTCAGGTAGATAACTCAAATAAGTAGCAAATGCTCAAAAACAAACCAAAAATGAAATCGTCATGCTGAGCTCATTTGTCTGTGTCGTGAAGTCCATGCCAAAAACACATTTCCTGACAGTGTACTGGCTGTGGGTCACTTTTAGAGTTGTTATTTCAGGGAAATGTTTGCCACATGAGGGCAAATTAAAGAAAACATTTTTAAAAAATAACAAGGAGTGCACTTGGGTATGAAAGTGAAAATAATATGTGTATCCATCATGTGATTCAAACCCACTCCAAAATGTAATGGGTTCTTCCCCAGCCCATGCTACTAGGCTGTTGTTTTTTCTGTTATCCTGCTGACAACCTCAGAAATGATCCCATAAGTCGTTTGCCCAATCTGCAAAATATTATCTATCACAAACGTTGGACTTCCCCCAGGATGATGTAGTCGAGTCACCCTTGTTACTACTTCGCTTCTGGCATTAACATACATTTATCTACTTTAATAACCCCTATCAGGAAGTTTTTGCCCTACACCTAGGTCAGTGGTTTTGTAGCCTAAATTCAACAAACTGTAGCCATTTTTTTTTACAACCATGAACCATACTTGTATGTTTAATGATCTAGAACAGTCTGTTTCTATCTGTACTCTCTCATTTTTTCTTATCTTTAATTTACTCATTAAAATGCCCTTTATTTAAAAGTTTTTTTTTCCTTTTTATGATCAGCACTTGGAGTTGCATTTACAGTCCCTCCTGTCTTGTGCTGATAAAGTGATTGTAACATAAACTACACACTGGATTCTGGGGTTATCATCACTCACCTAATCCCATATGACCTGAACGCAACATGTGACGTCATGACGGAAGTAAACCATACAATGTGGCAACAGGTATACCTGTAGAGGTGCTGTATGTTCACGAACATATAGTAAAAGTGGAAGCTTTTTAACCCAAATTGACATGAATGCAGCTTAGTTTTTCTACTTGCCATGCAATATTATACAGGTATTTACTAAAATAATTAAACATGCACTGCAGCAGCTCACTGCATCTTGTTTACCGAAAAAAAAACATCTACCCGAAAGCACGTAAACATTAGCTGTAATAAAAATAGGCCTATATATATTTCGAGGTGCATGTGAAGGCAGCACAAACTTCTCTCAGTCATGCTTCTGACTGACAAGACGCATTCATGTCGCAGAGCAGCCAACACAATGAACTGTTACGGTGTGTATCATTGCAGCTCGCGCACAACCAGCATGTGCACACTGTGGTGTTGCTGCGCTACTATCACCAATAGGCGGGACTGTGGCTCTGCAGTGTGACTGCGAGCTTCACAGCTGGAAAACGAGCAGAAGGCTGGCACGCGGTCCAGCTGCGACCAGATGACTAGGCTCAGCTGCTGCTCACACACCAAC